>JBBPBR010001768.1:336664-383911 GCA_037974775.1 Cicer pinnatifidum
TGATCAATTAGGTCATTTTCGTCCTCCCTAGGCATATTCTTGTCCAATTAGGGTTTTTAACCGATCTTGTGCATCCAAAAGGTGTGTTTGTGTCATTGGATGATCAATTAGGTCATTTTCGTCCTCCATAGGCATATTCTTGTCCAATTAGGGTTTTTAACCAATCTTGTGCATCCAATAGGTGTGTTTGTGTCATTGGATGACTAATTAGGTCATTTTCGTCCTCCCTAGGCTTATTCTTGTCCAATTAGGGTTTTTAACCAATCTTGTGCATCCAATAGGTGTGTTTGTGTCATTGGATGATCAATTAGGTCATTTTCGTCCTCCCTAGGCTTATTCTTGTCCAATTAGGGTTTTTAACCAATCTTGTGCATCCGATAAGTTTGTTTGTGTCATTGAATTAATATTTAGGTCATTTTCGTCCTCTCTAGGCATATTCTTGTCCAATTAGGGTTTTTAACCAATCTTGTGCATCTAATAGGTGTGTTTGTGTCATTGGATGATCAATTAGGTCATTTTCGTCCTCCCTAGGCTTATTCTTGTCCAATTAGGGTTTTTAACCAATCTTGTGCATCCAATAGGTGTGTTTGTGTCATTGGATGATCAATTAGGTCATTTTCGTCCTCCCTAGGCTTATTCTTGTCCAATTAGGGTTTTTAATTAATCTTGTGCATCCAATAGGTGTGTTTGTGTCATTGGATGATCAATTAGGTCATTTTTGTCCTCCCTAGGCTTATTCTTGTCCAATTAGGGTTTTTAACCAATCTTGTGCATCCAATAGGTGTGTTTGTGTCATTGGATGATCAATTAGGTCATTTTCGTCCTCCCTAGGCATATTCTTGTCCAATTAGGGTTTTTAACCAATCTTGTGCATCCAATAGGTGTGTTTGTGTCATTGGATGATCAATTAGGTCATTTTCGTCCTCCCTAGACTTATTCTTGTCCAATTAGGGTTTTTAACAAATCTTGTGCATCCAATATGTTCATTTGTGTCATTGGATGATCAATTAGGTCATTTTCGTCCTCCCTAGGCATATTCTTGTCCAAGTAGGGTTATTAACCATTCTTGTGCTTCCAATAGGTGTGTTAGTGTCATTTGATGATCAATTAGGTCATTTTCGTCCTCACTAGGCTTATTCTTGTCCAATTAGGGTTTTTAACCAATCTTGTGCATCCAATAGGTGTGTTTGTGTCATTGGATGATCAATTAGGTCATTTTCGTCCTCCCTAGGCATATTCTTGTCCAATTAGGGTTTTTAACCAATCTTGTGCATCCAATAGGTGTGTTTGTGTCATTGGATAATCAATTAGGTCATTTTCGTCCTCCCTAAGCTTATTCTTGTCCAATTAGGGTTTTTAACCAATCTTGTGCATCTAATAGGTGTGTTTGTGTCATTGGATGATCAATTAGGTCATTTTCGTCCTCCCTAGGCTTATTCTTGTCCAATTAGGGTTTTTAACCAATCTTGTGCATCCGATAAGTTTGTTTGTGTCATTGAATTAATATTTAGGTAATTTTCGTCCTCCCTAGGCATATTCTTGTCAAATTAGGGTTTTTAACCAGTCTTGTGCATCCAATAGGTGTGTTTGTGTCATTGGATGATCAATTAGGTCATTTTCGTCCTCCCTAGGCATATTCTTGTCCAATTAGGGTTTTTAACCAATCTTGCGCATCCAATAGGTGTGTTTGTGTCATTGGATGATCAATTAGGTCATTTTCGTCCTCCCTAGGCTTATTCTTGTCCAATTAGGGTTTTTAACCAATCTTGTTCATCCAATAAGTTCATTTGTGTCATTGGATTAACATTTAGGTCATTTTCGTCCTCCCTAGGCTTATTCTTGTCCAATTAGGGTTTTTAACCAATCTTGTGCTTTCAATAGGTGTGTTTGTGTCATTGGATGATCAATTAGGTCATTTTCGTCCTCCCTAGGCTTATTCTTGTCCAATTAGGGTTTTTAACCAATCTTGTGCATCCAATAAGTTTGTTTATGTCATTGAATTAATATTTAGGTCATTTTCGTCCGCCCTAGGCATATTCTTGTCCAATTAGGGTTTTTAACCAATCTTGTGCATCCAATAGGTGTGTTTGTGTCATTGGATGATCAATTAGGTCATTTTCGTCCTCCCTAGGCTTATTCTTGTCCAATTAGGGTTTTTAACCAATCTTGTGCATCCAATAAGTTCATTAGTGTCATTGGATGATCAATTAGGTCATTTTCGTCCTCCCTAGGCATGTTCTTGTCCAACTAGGGTTTTTAACCAATTTTGTGCATCCAATAGGTGTGTTTGTGTCATTGGATGATCAATTAGGTCATTTTCGTCCCCGCTAGGCTTATTCTTGTCCAATTAGGGTTTTTAACCAATCTTGTGCATCCAATAAGTTCATTAGTGTCATTGGATGATCAATTAGGTGATTTTCGTCCTCCCTAGGCATGTTCTTGTCCAACTAGGGTTTTTAACCAATCTTGTGCATCCAATAGGTGTGTTTGTGTCATTGGATGATCAATTAGGTCATTTTCGTCCTCCCTAGGCTTATTCTTGTCCAATTAGGGTTTTTAACCAATCTTGTGCATCCAATAAGTTGAGTTGTGTCATTGGATTAACATTTAGGTCATTTTCATTCTCCCTAGGCTCATTCATGTCCAATTAGGTTTTTAACCAATCTTGTGCATCCAATAAGTTCATTTGTGTCATTGGATTCACATTTAGGTCATTTTCGTCCTCCCTAGGCATATTCTTGTCCAATTAGGGTTTTTAACCAATCTTGTGCATCCAATAGGTGTGTTTATCTCATTGGATGATCAATTAGGTCACTTTGATCCTCCCTAGGCATATTCTTGTCCAATTAGGGTTTTTAACCAATCTTGTGCATCCAATAGGTGTGTTTGTGTCATTGGATGATCAATTAGGTCATTTTCGTCCTCCCTAGGCATATTCTTGTCCAATTAGGGTTTTTAACCAATCTTGTGCATCCAATAGGTGTGTTTGTGTCATTGGATGATCAATTAGGTCATTTTCGTCCTCCCTAGGCATATTCTTGTCCAATTAGGGTTTTTAACCAATCTTGTGCATCCAATAGGTGTGCTTGTGTCATTGGATGATCAATTAGGTCATTTTCGTCCTCCCTAGACTTATTCTTGCCCAATTAGGGTTTTTAACCGATCTTGTGCATCCAATAGGTGTGTTTTTGTCATTGGATGATCAATTAGGTCATTTTCGTCCTCCCTAGGCACATTCTTGTCCAATTAGGGTTTTTAACCAATCTTGTGCATCCAATAGGTGTGTTTGTGTCATTGGATGATCAATTAGGTCATTTTCGTCCTCCCTAGGCTTATTCTTGTCCAATTAGGGTTTTTAACCAATCTTGTGCATCCAATAAGTTCGTTTGTGTCATTGGATGATTAATTAGGTCATTTTCGTCCTCCCTAGGCTTATTCTTGTCCAATTAGGGTTTTTAACCAATCTTGTGCATCCAATAGGTGTGTTTGTGTCATTGGATGATCAATTAGGTCATTTTCGTCCTCCCTAGGCTTATTCTTGTCCAATTAGGGTTTTGAACTAATCTTGTGCATCCAATAAGTTCATTTGTGTCATTGGATGATCAATTAGGTCATTTTCGTCCTCCCTAGGCTTATTCTTGTCCAATTAGGGTTTTTAACCAATCTTGTGCATCCAATAGGTGTGTTTGTGTCATTGGATGATCAATTAGGTCATTTTCGTCCTCCCTAGGCTTATTCTTGTCCAATTAGGGTTTTTATCCAATCTTGTGCATCCAATAACTTTGTTTGTGTCATTGAATTAATATTTAGGTCATTTTCGTTCTCCCTTGGCATATTCTTGTCCAATTAGGGTTTTTAACCAATCTTGTGCATCCAATAGGTGTGTTTGTGTCATTGGATGATCAATTAGGTCATTTTCGTCCTCCCTAGGCTTATTCTTGTCCAATTAGGGTTTTTAACCAATCTTGTGCATCCAATAGGTGTGTTTGTGTCATTGGATGATCAATTAGGTCATTTCGTCCTCCCTAGGCATATTCTTGTCCAATTAGGGTTTTTAACCAATCTTGTACATCCAATAGGTGTGTTTGTGTCATTGGATGATCAATTAGGTCATTTTCGTCCTCCCTAGGCTTATTCTTGTCCAATTAGGGTTTTTAACCAATCTTGTGCATCCAATAAGTTCATTTGTGTCATTGGATTAACATTTAGGTCATTTTCGTCCTCCCTAGGCATATTCTTGTCCAATTAGGGTTTTCAACCAATCTTGTGCATCCAATAGGTGTGTTTGTGGCAATGGATAATCAATTAGGTCAGTTTCGTCCTCCCTAGGCTTATTCTTGTCCAATTAGGGTTTTTAACCAATCTTGTGCATCCAATAGGTGTGTTTGTGTCATTGGATGATCAATTAGGTCATTTTCGTCCTCCCTAGGCTTATTCTTGTCCAATTAGGGTTTTCAACCAATCTTGTGCATCCAATAAGTTCATTTGTGTCATTGGATTAACATTTAGGTCATATCCGTCCTCCCTAGGCATATTCTTGTCCAATTAGGGTTTTTAACCAATCTTGTGCATCCAATAGGTGTGCTTGTGTCATTGGATGATCAATTAGGTCATTTTCGTCCTCCATAGGCTTATTCTTGTCCAATTAGGGTTTTTAACCAATCTTGTGCATCCAATAAGTTGAGTTGTGTCATTGGATTAACATTTAGGTCATTTTCGTCCTCCCTAGGCTTATTCTTGTCCAATTAGGGTTTTTAACCAATCTTGTGCTTCCAATAAGTTCATTTGTGTCATTGGATTAACATTTAGGTCACTTTCGTCCTCCCTAGGCTTATTCTTGTCCAATTAGGGTTTTTAACCAATCTTGTGCATCCAATAAGTTCATTTGTGTCATTGGATGTTCAATTAGGTCATTTTCGTCCTCCCTAGACATATTCTTGTCCAATTAGGGTTTTTAACCAATCTTGTGCATCCAATAGGTGTGTTTGTGTCATTGGATGATCAATTAGGTCATTTTCGTCCTCCCTAGGCATATTCTTGTCCAATTAGGGTTTTTAACCAATCTTGTGCATCCAAGAGGTGTGTTGTGTCATTGGATGATCAATTAGGTCATTTTCGTCCTTCCTAGGCATATTCTTGTCCAATTAGGGTATTTAACCAATCTTGTGAATCCAATAAGTTTGTTTGTGTCATTGAATTAATATTTAGGTCATTTTCGTCCTCCCTAGGCATATTCTTGTCCAATTAGGGTTTTTAACCAATCTTGTGCATCCAATAGGTGTGTTTGTGTCATTGGATGATCAATTAGGTCATTTTCGTCCTCCCTAGGCATATTCTTGTCCAATTAGGGTTTTTAACCAATCTTGTGCATCCAATAGGTGTGTTTGTGTCATTGGATGATCAATTAGGTCATTTACGTCCTCCCTAGGCCTATTCTTGTCAAATTAGGGTTTTTAACCAATCTTGTGCATCCAATAACTTTGTTTGTGTAATTGAATTAATATTTAGGTCATTTTCGTCCTCCCTAGGCATATTCTTGTCCAATTAGGGTTTTTAACCAATCTTGTGCATCCAATAGGTGTGTTTGTGTCATTGGATGATCAATTAGGTCATTTTCGTCCTCCCTAGGCATATTCTTGTCCAATTAGGGTTTTTAACCAATCTTGTGCATCCAATAGGTGTGTTTGTGTCATTGGATGATCAATTAGGTCATTTTCGTCCTCCCTAGGCTTATTCTTGTCCAATTAGGGTTTTTAACCAATCTTGTGCATCCAATAAGTTTGTTTGTGTCATTGAATTAATATTTAGGTCATTTTCGTCCTCCCTAGTTATATTCTTGTCCAATTAGGGTTTTTAACCAATCTTGTGCATCCAATAAGTTCATTTGTGTCATTGGATTAACATTTAGGTCATTTTCGTCCTCCCTAGGCATATTCTTGTCCAATTAGGGTTTTTAACCAATCTTGTGCATCCAATAGGTGTGTTTGTGTCATTGGATGATCAATTAGGTCTTTTTCGTTCTCCCTAGGCTTATTCTTGTCCAATTAGGGTTTTTAACCAATCTTGTGCATCCAATAAGTTTGTTTGTGTCATTGAATTAATATTTAGGTCATTTTCGTCCTCCCTAGGCATATTCTTGTCCAATTAGGGTTTTTAACCAATCTTGTGCATCCATTAGGTGTGTTTTTGTCATTGGAAGATCAATTAGGTCATTTCCGTCCTCCCTAGGCTTATTCTTGTCCAATTAGGGTTTTTAACCAATCTTGTGCATCCAATAAGTTTGTTTGTGTCATTGAATTAATATTTAGGTCATTTTCGTCCTCCCTAGGCATATTCTTGTCCAATTAGGGTTTTTTACTAATCTTGTGCATCCAATAAGTTCATTTGTGTCATTGGATGATCAATTAGGTCATTTTCGTCCTTCCTAGGCTTATTCTTGTCCAATTAGGGTTTTTAACCGATCTTGTGCATCCAATAGGTGTGTTTGTGTCATTGGATGATCAATTAGGTCATTTTCGTCCTCCCTAGGCATATTCTTGTCCAATTAGGGTTTTTAACCAATCTTGTGCATCCAGTAGGTGTGTTTGTGTCATTGGATGATCAATTAGGTCATTTTTGTCCTTCCTAGGCTTATTCTTGTCCAATTAGGGTTTTTAACCAATCTTGTGCATCCAATAAGTTCATTTGTGTCATTGGATTAACATTTAGGTCATTTTCGTCCTCCCCAGGCATATTCTTGTCCAATTATGGTTTTTAACCAATCTTGTGCATCCAATAGGTGTGTTTGTGTCATTGGATGATCAATTTGGTCATTTTCGTCCTTTCTATGCTTATTCTTGTCCAATTAGGGTTTTTAACCAATCTTATGCATCCAATAATTTCATTTGTGTCATTGGATGATCAATTAGGTCATTTTTGTCCTCCCTAGGCATATTCTTGTCGAACTAGGGTTTTTAACCAATCTTGTGCTTCCAATAGGTGTGTTTGTGTCATTGGATGATCAATTAGGTCATTTTCGTCCTCACTAGGCTTATTCTTGTCCAATTAGGGTTTTTAACCAATCTTGTGCATCCAATAGGTGTGTTTGTGTCATTGGATGATCAATTAGGTCATTTTCGTCCTCCCTAGGCTTATTCTTTTCCAATTAGAGTTTTTAACCAATCTTGTGCATCCAATAAGTTCATTTGTGTCATTGGATGATCAATTAGGTGATTTTCGTCTTCCCTAGGCATATTCTTGTCCAACTAGGGTTTTAAACCAATCTTGTGCATCCAATAGGTGTGTTTGTGTCATTGTATGATCAATTAGGTCATTTGCGTCCTCCCTAGGCTTATTCTTGTCCAATTAGGGTTTTGAACCAATCTTGTCCATCCAATAGGTGTGTTTGTGTCATTGGATGATCAATTAGGTCATTTTCGTCCTCCCTAGGCTTATTCTTGTCCAATTAGGGTTTTAAACCAATCTTGTGCATCCAATAGGTGTGTTTGTGTCATTGGATGATCAATTAGGTCATTTTCGTCTTCCCAAGGCTTATTCTTGTCCAATTAGGGTTTTTAACCAATCTTGTGCATCCAATAAGTTCATTAGTGTCATTGGATGATCAATTAGGTCATTTTCGTCTTCCCAAGGCATATTCTTGTCCAACTAGGGTTTTAAACCAATCTTGTGCATCCAATAGGTGTGTTTGTGTCATTGGATGACCAATTAGGTCATTTTCGTCCTCCCTAGGCTTATTCTTGTCCAATTAGGGTTTTTAACCAATCTTGTCCATCCAATAGGTGTGTTTGTGTCATTGGATGATCAATTAGGTCATTTTCGTCCTCCCTAGGCATATTCTTGCCCAATTAGGGTTTTTAACCAATCTTGTCCATCCAATAAGTTCATTTGTGTCATTGGATGATCAATTAGGTCATTTTCGTCCTCCCTAGGCTTATTCTTGTCCAATTACGGTTTTTAACCAATCTTGTGCATCCAATAAGTTGAGTTGTGTCATTGGATTAACATTTAGGTCATTTTCGTTCTCCCTAGGTTTATTCTTGTCCAATTAGGGTTTTTAACCAATTTTGTGCATCCAATAAGTTCATTTGTGTTATTGGATTAACATTTAGGTCATATTCGTCCTCCCTAGGCATATTCTTGTCCAATTAGGGTTTTTAACCAATCTTGTGCATCCAATAGGTGTGTTTGTGTCATTGGATGATCCATTAGGTCATTTTCGTCCTCCCTAGGCATATTCTTGTCCAGTTAGGGTTTTTAACCAATCTTGTGCATCCAATAGGTGTGTTTGTGTCATTGGATGATCAATTAGGTCATTTTCGTCCTCGCTAGGCTTATTCTTGTCCAATTAGGGTTTTTAACCAATCTTGTGCATCCAATAATTGCATTAGTGTCATTGGATGATCAATTAGGTCATTTTCGTCCTCCCTAGGCTTATTCTTGTCCAATTAGGGTTTTTAACCAATCTTGTGCATCCAATAAGTCCATTAGTGTCATTGGATGATCAATTAGGTCATTTTCGTCCTCCCTAGGCATGTTCTTGTCCAACTAGGGTTTTTAACCAATCTTGTGCATCCAATAGGTGTGTTTGTGTCATTGGATGATCAATTAGGTCATTTTCGTCCTCCCTAGGCTTATTCTTGTCCAATTAGGGTTTTTAACCAATCTTGTGCATCCAATAAGTTTGTTTGTGTCATTGAATTAATATTTAGGTCATTTTCGTCCTCCCAAGGCATATCCTTCTCGAATTAGGGTTTTTAACCAATCTTGTGCATCCAATAGGTGTGTTTGTGTCATTGGATGATCAATTAGGTCATTTTCGTCCTCCCTAGGCTTATTCTTGTCCAATTATGGTTTTTAACCAATCTTGTGCATCCAATAGGTGTGTTTGTGTCATTGGATGATCAATTAGGTCATTTTCGTCCTTCCTAGGCTTATTCTTGTCCAATTAGGGTTTTTAATCAATCTTGTGCATCCAATAAGTTTGTTTGTGTCATTGAATTAATATTTAGGTCATTTTCGTCCTCCCTAGGCATATTCTGGTCCAATTAGGGTTTTTAACCAATCTTGTGCATCCAATAGGTGTGTTTGTGTCATTGGATGATCAATTAGGTCATTTTCGTCCTCCCTAGGCTTATTCTTGTCCAATTATGGTTTTTAACCAATCTTGTGCATCCAATAGGTGTGTTTGTGTCATTGGATGATCAATTAGGTCATTTACGTCCTCCCTAGGCATATTCTTGTCCAATTAGGGTTCTTAACCAATCTTGTGCATTCAATAGGTGTGTTTGTGTCATTGGATGATCAATTAGGTCATTTTCGTCCTCCCTAGGCTTATTTTTGTCCAATTAGGGTTTTTAACCAATCTTGTGCATCCAATAGGTGTGTTTGTGTCATTGGATGATCAATTAGGTCATTTTCGTCCTCCTTAGGCATATTCTTGTCCAGTTAGGGTTTTTAACCAATCTTGTGCATCCAATAGGTGTGTTTGTGTCATTGGATGATCAATTAGGTCATTTTCGTCCTCCCTAGGCATATTCTTGTCCAATTAGGGTTTTTAATCAATCTTGTGCATCCAATAGGTGTGTTTGTGTCATTGGATGATCAATTAGGTCATTTTTGTCCTCCCTAGGCATATTCTTATCCAATTAGGGTTTTTAACCAATCTTGTGCATCCAATAGGTGTGTTTGTGTCATTGGATGATCAATTAGGTCATTTTCGTCCTTTCTATGCTTATTCTTGTCCAATTAGGGTTTTTAACCAATCTTGTGCATCCAATAAGTTCATTTGTGTCATTGGATGATCAATTAGGTCATTTTCGTCCTCCCTAGGCATATTCTTGACCAATTAGGGTTTTTAACCAATCTTGTGCATCCAATAGGTGTGTTTGTGTCATTGGATGATCAATTAGGTCATTTTCGTCCTCCCTAGGCTTATTCTTGTCCAATTAGGGTTTTTAACCAATCTTGTGCATCCAATAGGTGTGTTTGTGTCATTGGATGATCAATTAGGTCATTTTCGTCCTCCCTTGACTTATTCTTGTCAAATTAGGGTTTTTAACCAATCTTGTGCATCCAATAACTTTGTCAAATTAGGGTTTTTAACAAATCTTGTGCATCCAATAAGTTCATTTGTGTCATTGGACGATCAATTAGGTCATTTTCGTCCTCCCTAGGCTTATTCTTGTCCAATTAGGGTTTTTAACCAATCTTGTGCATCCAATAGGTGTGTTTGTGTCATTGGATGATCAATTAGGTCATTTTCGTCCTCCCTAGGCTTATTCTTGTCCAATTAGGATTTTTAACCAATCTTGTGCATCCAATAACTTTGTTTGTGTCATTGAATTAATATTTAGGTCATTTTCGTCCTCCCTAGGCATATTCTTGTCCAATTATGGTTTTTAACCAATCTTGTGCATCCAATAGGTGTGTTTGTGTCATTGGATGATCAATTAGGTCATTTTCGTCCTCCCTAGGCGTATTCTTGTCCAATTAGGGTTTTTAACCAATCTTGTGCATCCAATAGGTGTGTTTGTGTCATTGGATGATCAATTAGGTCATTTTCGTCCTCCCTAGGCTTATTCTTGTCCAGTTAGGGATTTTAACCAATCTTGTGCATCCAATAAGTTCATTAGTGTCATTGGATGATCAATTAGGTCATTTTCGTCCTCCCTAGGCATGTTCTTGTCCAACTAGGGTTTTTAACCAATCTTGTGCATCCAATAGGTGTGTTTGTGTCATTGGATGATCAATTAGGTCATTTTCGTCCTCCCTAGGCTTATTCTTGTCCAATTAGGGTTTTTAACCAATCTTGTGCATTCATTAAGTTTGTTTGTGTCATTGAATTATTATTTAGGTCATTTTCGTCCTCCCTAGACATATTCTTGTCCAATTAGGGTTTTTAACCAATCTTGTGCATCCAATAGGTGTGTTTGTGTCATTGGATGATCAATTAGGTCATTTTCGTCCTCCCTAGGCTTATTCTTGTCCAATTAGGGTTTTTAACCAATCTTGTGCATCCAATAGGTGTGTTTGTGTCATTGGATGATCAATTAGGTCATTTTCGTCCTCCCTAGGTTTATTCTTGTCCAATATGGGTTTTTAACCAATCTTGTGCATCAAATAAGTTCATTAGTGTCATTGGATGATCAATTACGTCATTTTCCTCCTCCCTAGGCATGTTCTTGTCCAACTAGGGTTTTTAACCAATCTTGTGCATCCAATAGGTGTGTTTGTGTCATTGGATGATCAATTAGGTCATTTTCGTCCTCCCTAGGCTTATTCTTGTCCAATTAGGGTTTTTAACCAATCTTGTGCATCCAATAGGTGTGTTTGTGTCATTGGATGATCAATTAGGTCATTTTCGTCCTCCCTAGGCTTATTCTTGCCCAATTAGGGTTTTTAACAAATCTTGTGCATCCAATAGGTGTGTTTGTGTCATTGGATGATCAATTAGGTCATTTTCGTCCTCCCTAGGCTTATTCTTGTCCAATTAGGGTTTTTAACCAATCTTGTGCATCCAATAAGTTCATTAGTTTCATTGGATGATCAATTAGGTGATTTTCGTCCTCCCTTGGCATGTTCTTGTCCAACTAGGGTTTTTAACCAATCTTGTGCATCCAATAGGTGTGTTTGTGTCATTGGATGATCAATTAGGTCATTTTCGTCCTCCCTAGGCTTATTCTTGTCCAATTAGGGTTTTTAACCAATCTTGTGCATCCAATAAGTTCATTAGTTTCATTGGATGATCAATTAGGTCATTTTCGTCCTCCCTAGGCTTATTCTTGTCCAATTAGGGTTTTTAACCAATCTTGTGCATCCAATAAGTTCATTAGTGTCATTGGATGATCAATTAGGTCATTTTCGTCCTCCCTAGCCATGTTCTTGTCCAACTAGGGTTTTTAACCAATCTTGTGCATCCAATAGGTGTGTTTGTGTCATTGGATGATCAATTAGGTCATTTTCGTCCTCCCTAGGCTTATTCTTGTCCAATTAGGGTTTTTAACCAATCTTGTGCATCCAATAGGTGTGTTTGTGTCATTGGATGATCAATTAGGTCATTTTCGTCCTCCCTAGGCATATCCTTGTCCAATTAGGGTTTTTAACCAATCTTGTGCATCCAATAGGTGTATTTGTGTCATTGGATGATCAATTAGGTCATTTTCGTCCTCCCTAGGCTTATTCTTGTCCAATTAGGGTTTTTAACCAATCTTGTGCATCCAATAAGTTGAGTTGTGTCATTGGATGATCAATTAGGTCATCTTCGTCCTCCCTAGGCTTATTCTTGTCCAATTAGGGTTTTTAACCAATCTTGAGCATCCAATAAGTTCATTTGTGTCATTGGATTAACATTTAGGTCATTTTCGTCCACCCTAAGCATATTCTTGTCCAATTAGGGTTTTTAACCAATCTTGTGCATCCAATAGGTGTGTTTGTGTCATTGGATGATCAATTAGGTCATTTGCGTCCTCCCAAGGCTTATTCTTGTCCAATTAGGGTTTTTAACCAATCTTGTGCATCCAATAGGTGTGTTTGTGTCATTGGATGATCCGTTAGGTCATTTTCGTCCTCCCTAGGCTTATTCTTGTCCAATTAGGGTTTTTAACCAATCTTGTGCATCCAATAGGTGTGTTTGTGTCATTGGATGATCAATTAGGTCATTTTCGTCCTCCCTAGGCTTATTCTTGTCCAATTAGGGTTTTTAACCAATCTTGTGCATCCAATAAGTTTATTTGTGTCATTGGATTAACATTTAGGTCATTTTCGTCCTCCCTAGGCATATTCTTGTCAAATAAGGGTTTTTAACAAATCTTGTGCTTCCAATAGGTGTGTTTGTGTCATTGGACGATCAAATAGATCATTTTCGTCCTCCCTAGGCTTATCCTTGTCCAATTAGGGTTTTTAACCAAAGTTGTGCATCCAATAAGTTCGTTTGTGTCATTGAATTAACATTTAGGTCATTTTTGTCCTCCCTAGGCATATTCTTGTCCAATTAGGGTTTTTAACCAATTTTGTGCATCCAGTAGGTGTGTTTGTGTCATTGGATGATCAATTAGGTCATTTTCGTCCTCCCTAGGCTTATTCTTGTCCAATTAGGGGTTTTAACCAATCTATTGCATCCAATAGGTGTGTTTGTGTCATTGGATGATCAATTAGGTCACTTTCGTCCTCCCTAGGCATATTCTTGTCCAATTAGGGTTTTTAACCAATCTTGTGCATCCAATAGGTGTGTTTGTGTCATTGGATGATCAATTAGGTCATTTGCGTCCTCCCTAGACTTATTCTTGTCCAATTAGGGTTTTTAACCAATCTTGTACATCTAATAAGTTCATTTGTGTCATTGGATTAACATTTAGGTGACTTTCGTCCTCCCTAGGCATATTCTTGTCCAATTAGGGTTTTTAACCCATCTTGTGCATCCAATAGGTGTGTTTGTGTCATTGGATGATCAATTAGGTCATTTTCGTCCCCCCTAGGCATATTCTTGTCCAATTAGGGTTTTTAACCAATCTTGTGCATCCAATAAGTTCATTTGTGTCATTGGATTAACATTATGTCATTTTCGTCCTCCCTAGGCATATTCTTGTCCAATTAGGGTTTTTAACCAATCTTGTGCATCCAATAGGTGTGTTTGTGTCATTGGATGATCAATTAGGTTATTTTCGTCCTCCCTAGGCTTATTCTTGTCCAATTAGGGTTTTTAACCAGTCTTGTGCATCCAATACGTTCATTTGTGTCATTGGATTAACATTTAGGTCATTTTCGTCCTCCCTAGGCATTATCTTGTCCAATTAGAGTTTTAGACCAATCTTGTGCATCCAATAGGTGTGTTTGTGTCATTGGATGATCAATTAGGTTATTTTCGTCCTCCCTAGGCTTATTCTTAACCAATTAGGGTTTTTAACCAATCTTGTGCATCCAATACGTTCATTTGTGTCATTGGATTAACATTTAGGTCATTTTCGTCCTCCCTAGGCATTATCTTGTCCAATTAGAGTTTTAGACCAATCTTGTGCATCCAATAGGTGTGTTTGTGTCATTGGATGATCAATTAGGTTATTTTCGTCCTCCCTAAGCTTATTCTTGTCCAATTAGGGTTTTTAACTAATCTTGTGCATCCAATAAGTTCATTTGTGTCATTGGATGATCAATTAGGTCATTTTCGTCCTCCCTAGGCATATTCTTGTCCAATTAGGGTTTTTAACCAATCTTGTGCATCCAATAGGTGTGTTTGTGTCATTGGATGATCAATATGGTCATTTTCGTCCTCCCTAGGCTTATTCTTGTCCAATTAGGGTTTTTAACCAATCTTGTGCATCCAATAGGTGTGTTTGTGTCATTGGATGATCAATTAGGTCATTTTCGTCCTCCCTAGGCTTATTCTTGTCCAATTATGGTTTTTAACCAATCTTGTGCATCCAATAGGTGTGTTTGGGTTATTGGATGATCAATTAGGTCATTTTCGTCCTCCCTAGGCTTATTCTTGTCCAATTATGGTTTTTAACCAATCTTGTGCATCCAATAGGTGTGTTTGTGTCATTGGATGATCAATGAAGTCATTTTCGTCCTCCCTAGGCTTATTCTTGTCCAATTAGAGTTTTTAACCAATCTTGTGCATCCAATAAGTTCATTTGTGTTGTTGGATTAACATTTAGGTCATATTCGTCCTCCCTAGGCATATTCTTGTCCAATTAAGGTTTTTAACCAATCTTGTGCATCAATAGGTGTGTTTGTGTCATTGGATGATCAATTAGTTCATTTTCGTCCTCCCTAGGCTTATTCTTGTCCGATTAGGGTTTTTAACCAATCTTGTGCATCCGATAAGTTTGTTTGTGTCATTGAATTAATATTTAGGTCATGTTCGTCCTCCCTTATGCATATTCTTGTCCAATTAGGGTTTTTAACCAATCTTGTGCATCCAATAAGTGTGTTTGTGTCATTGGATGATCAATTAGGTCATTTTCGTCCTCCCTAGGCTTATTCTTGTCCAATTAGGGTTTTTAACCAATCTTGTGCATCCAATAAGTTTGTTTGAGTCATTGAATTAATATTTAGGTCATTTTCGTCCTCCCTAGGCATTTTCTTGTCCAATTAGGGTTTTTATCCAATCTTGTGCATCCAATAGGTGTGTTTGTGTCATTGGATGATCAATTAGGTCATTTTCGTCCTCCCTAGGCTTATTCTTGTCCAATTATGGTTTTTAACCAATCTTGTGCATCCAATAGGTGTGTTT
The DNA here is from genome assembly GCA_037974775.1 of Cicer pinnatifidum. Taxonomy (NCBI): domain Eukaryota; kingdom Viridiplantae; phylum Streptophyta; class Magnoliopsida; order Fabales; family Fabaceae; genus Cicer; species Cicer pinnatifidum. Next base: position 351,894 of record JBBPBR010001768.1, read on the forward strand.
GGGTTATTGGATGATCAATTACGTCATTTTCGTCCTCCCTAGGCATATTCTTGTCCAATTAGGGTTTTTAACAGATCTTCTGCATCCAATAGGTGTGTTTGTGTCATTGGATGATCAATTAGGTCATTTTCGTCCTCCCTAGGCTTATTCTTGTCCAATTAGGGTTTTTAACCAATCTTGTGCATCCAATAGGTGTGTTTGTGTCATTGGATGATCAATTAGGTCATTTTCGTCCTCCCTAGGCTTATTCTTGTCCAATTAGGGTTTTTAACTAATCTTGTGCATCCAATAGGTTCATTTGTGTCAATTGATGATCAATTAGGTCATTTTCGTCCTCCGTAGGCATATTCTTGTCCAACTAGGGTTTTTAACCAATCTTGTGCATCCAAAAGGTGAGTTTGTGTCATTGGATGATCAATTAGGTCATTTTCGTCCTCCCTAGGCATATTCTTGTCCAACTAGGGTTTTTAACCAATCTTGTGCATCCAATAGGTGTGTTTGTGTCATTGGATGATCAATTAGGTCATTTTCGTCCTCCCTAGGCTTATTCTTGTCCAATTAGGGTTTTTAACCAATCTTGTGCATCCAATAGGTGTGTTTGTGTCATTGGATGATCAATTAGGTCATTTTCGTCCTCCCTAGGCTTATTCTTGTCCAATTAGGGTTTTTAACCAATCTTGTGCATCCAATAAGTTCATTAGTGTCATTGGATGATCAATTAGGTCATTTTCGTCCTCCCTAGGCATGTTCTTGTCCAACTAGGGTTTTTAACCAGTCTTGTGCATCCAATAGGTGTGTTTGTGTCATTGGATGATCAATTAGGTCATTTTCGTCCTCCCTAGGCTTATTCTTGTCCAATTAGGGTTTTTAACCAATCTTGTGCATCCAATAAGTTCATTAGTGTCATTGGATGATCAATTAGGTCATTTTCGTCCTCCCTAGGCATATTCTTGTCCAATTAGGGTGTTTAACCAATCTTGTGCATCCAATAGGTGTGTTTGTGTCATTGGATGATCAATTAGGTCATTTTCGTCCTTCCTAGGCTTATTCTTGTCCAATTAGGGTTTTTAACCAATCTTGTGCATCCAATAAGTTCATTTGTGTCATTGGATTAACATTTAGGTCATTTTCGTCCTCCCTAGGCATATTCTTGTCCAATTATGGTTTTTAACCAATCTTGTGCATCCAATAGGTGTGTTTGTGTCAATGGATGATCAATTTGGTCATTTTCGTCCTTTCTATGCTTGTTCTTGTCCAATTAGGGTTTTTAACCAATCTTGTGCATCCAATAAGTTCATTTGTGTCATTGGATGATCAATTAGGTCATTTTCGTCCTCCCTCGGCATATTCTTGTCGAACTAGGGTTTTTAACCAATCTTGTGCTTCCAATAGGTGTGTTTGTGTCATTAGATGATCAATTAGATCATTTTCGTCCTCACTAGGCTTATTCTTGTCCAATTAGGGTTTTTAACCAATCTTGTGCATCCAATAGGTGTGTTTGTGTCATTGGATGATCAATTAGGTCATTTTCGTCCTCCCTAGGCTTATTCTTTTCCAATTAGAGTTTTTAACCAATCTTGTGCATCCAATAAGTTCATTTGTGTCATTGGATGATCAATTAGGTCATTTTCGTATTCCCTAGGCATATTCTTGTCCAACTAGGGTTTTAAACCAATCTTGTGCATCCAATAGGTGTGTTTGTGTCATTGGATGATCAATTAGGTCATTTTCGTCCTCCCTAGGCTTATTCTTGTACAATTAGGGTTTTTAACCAATCTTGTCCATCCAATAGGTGTGTTTGTGTCATTGGATGATCAATTAGGTCGTTTTCGTCCTCCCTAGGCTTATTCTTGTCCAATTAGGGTTTTAAACCAATCTTGTGCATCCAATAGGTGTGTTTGTGTCATTGGATGATCAATTAGGTCATTTTCGTCTTCCCAAGGCTTATTCTTGTCCAATTAGGGTTTTTAACCAATCTTGTGCATCCAATAAGTTCATTAGTGTCATTGGATGATCAATTAGGTCATTTTCGTCCTCCCTAGGCATGTTCTTGTCCAACTAGGGTTTTTAACCAATCTTGTGCATCCAATAGGTGTGTTTGTGTCATTGGATGATAAATTAGGTCATTTTCGTCCTCCCTAGGCTTATTGTTGTCCAATTAGGGTTTTTAACCTATCTTGTGCATCCAATCGGTGTGTTTGTGTCATTGGATGATCAATTAGGTCATTTTCGTCCTCCCTAGGCTTATTCTTGTCCAATTAGGGTTTTTAACCAATCTTGTGCATCCAATAAGTTGAGTTGTGTCATTGGATTAACATTTAGGTCATTTGGATTCTCCCTAGGCTTATTCTTGTCGAATTAGGTTTTTAACCAATCTTGTCGAATTAGGTTTTTAACCAATCTTGTGCATCCAATAAGTTCATTTGTGTCATTGGATTCACATTTAGGTCATTTTCGTCCTCCCTAGGCATATTCTTGTCCAATTAGGGTTTTTAACCAATCTTGTGCATCCAATAGGTGTGTTTGTGTCATTGGATGATCAATTAGGTCATTTTCGTCCTCCCTAGGCATATTCTTGTCCAATTAGGGTTTTTAACCAATCTTGTGCATTCAATAGGTGTGTTTGTGTCATTGGATGATCAATTAGATCATATTCGTCCTCCCTATGCATATTCTTGTCCAATTAGGGTTTTTAACCAATCTTGTGCATCCAATAACTTTGTTTGTGTCATAGAATTTATATTTAGGTCATTTTCGTCCTCCCTTGGCAATTTCTTGTCCAATTAGGGTTTTTAACCAATCTTGTGCATCCAATAGGTCTGTTTGTGTCATTGGATGATCAATTAGGTCATTTTCGTCCTCCCTAGGCTTATTCTTGTCCAATTAGGGTTTTTAACCAATCTTGTGCGTCCAATAAGTTCATTTGTGTCATTGGATGATCAATTAGGTCATTTTCGTCCTCCCTAGGCATGTTCTTGTCCAACTAGGGTTTTTAACCAATCTTGTGCATCCAATAGGTGTGTTTGTGTCATTGGATGATCAATTAGGTCATTTTCGTCCTCCCTAGGCTTATTCTTGTCCAATTAGGGTTTTTAACCAATCTTGTGCATCCAATAAGTTCATTAGTGTCAGTGGATGATCAATTAGGTCATTTTCGTCCTCCCTAGGCATGTTCTTGTCCAACTAGGGTTTTTAACCAATCTTGTGCATCCAATAGGTTTGTTTGTGTCATTGGATGATTAATTAGGTCATTTTCGTCCTCCCTAGGCTTTATTATTGTCCAACTAGGGTTTTTAACCAATCTTGTGCATCCAATAAGTTCATTAGTGTCATTGAATGATCAATTAGGTCATTTTCGTCCTCCCTATGCATGTTCTTGTCCAACTAGGGTTTTTAACCAATCTTGTGCATCCAATAGGTGTGTTTGTGTCATTGGATGATCAGATAGGTCATTTTCGTCCTCCCTAGGCTTATTCTTGTCCAATTAGGGTTTTTAACCAATCTTGTGCATCCAATAAGTTGAGTTGTGTTATTGGATTAACATTTAGGTCATTTTCGTTCTCCCTAGGCTTATTCTTGTCCAATTAGGGTTTTTAACCAATCTTGTGCATCCAATAAGTTGAGTTGTGTTATTGGATTAACATTTTGGTCATTTTCGTCCTCCCTAGGCTTATTCTTGTCCAATTAGGGTTTTTAACCAATCTTGTGCATCCAATAAGTTGAGTTGTGTTATTGGATTAACATTTAGGTCATTTTCGTTCTCCCTAGGCTTATTCTTGTCCAATTAGGGTTTTTAACCAATCTTGTGCATCCAATAGGTGTGTTTGTGTCATTGGATGATCAATTAGGTCATTTTCGTCCTCCCTAGGCTTATTCTTGTCCAATTAGGGTTTTTAACCAATCTTGTGCATCCAATAGGTGTGTTTGTGTCATTGGATGATCAATTAGGTCATTTTCGTCCTCCCTAGGCTTATTCTTGTCCAATTAGGGTTTTTAACCAATCTTGTGCATCCAATAAGTTCATTTGTGTCATTGGATTAACATTTAGGTCATATCAGTCCTCCATAGGCATATTCTTGTCCAATTAGGGTTTTTAACCAATCTTGTGCATCCAATAAGTTCATTTGTGTTATTGGATTAACATTTAGGTCATATTCGTCCTCCCTAGGCATATTCTTGTCCAATTAGGGTTTTTAACCAATCTTGTGCATCCAATAGGTGTGTTTGTGTCGTTGGATGATCAATTAGGTCATTTTCGTCCTCCCTAGGCATATTCTTGTCCAATTAGGGTTTTTAACCAATCTTGGGCATCCAATAGGTGTGTTTGTGTCATTGGATGATCAATTAGGTCATTTTCGTCCTCCCTAGGCTTACTCTTGTCCAATTAGGGTTTTTAACCAATCTTGTGCATCCAATAAGTTCATTAGTGTCATTGGATGATCAATTAGGTCATTTTTGTCCTCCATAGGCATGTTCTTGTCCAACTAGGGTTTTTAACCAATCTTGTGCATCCAATAGGTGTGTTTGTGTCATTGGATGATCAATTAGGTCATTTTCGTCCTCCCTAGGCTTATTCTTGTCCAATTAGGGTTTTTAACCAATCTTGTGCATCCAATAAGTTTGGTTGTGTCATTGGATGATCAATTAGGTCATTTTCGTCCTCCCTAGGCATATTCTTGTCCAATTAGGGTTTTTAACCAATCTTGTGCATCCAATAGGTGTGTTTGTGTCATTGGATGATCAATTAGGTCATTTTCGTCCTCCCTAGGCTTATTCTTGTCCAGTTAGGATTTTTAACCAATCTTGTGCATCCAATAAGTTCATTTGTGTTATTGGATGATCAATTAGGTCATTTTCGTCCTCCCTAGGCATATTCTTGTCCAACTAGGGTTTTTAACCAATCTTGTGCATCCAATAGGTGTGTTTGTGTCATTGGATGATCAATTAGGTCATTTTCGTCCTCCTTAGGCATATTCTTGTCCAATTAGGGTTTTTAACCAATCTTGTGCAACCAATAGGTGTGTTTGTGTCATTGGATGATCAATTAGGTCATTTTCGTCCTCCCTAGGCATATTCCTGTCCAACTAGGGTTTTTAACCAATCTTGTGCAACCAATAGGTGTGTTTGTGTCATTGGATGATCAATTAGGTCATTTTCGTCCTCCCTAGGCATATTCTTGTCCAATTAGGGTTTTTAACCAATCTTGTGCATCCAATAGGTGTGTTTGTGTCATTGGATGATCAATTAGGTCATTTTCGTCCTTCGTAGGCATATTCTTGTCCAATTAGGGTTTTTAACGAATCTTGTGCATCCAATAGGTGTGTTTGTGTCATTGGATGATCAATTAGGTCATTTTCGTCCTCCCTAGGCATATTCTTGTCCAATTAGGGTTTTTAACCAATCTTGTGCATCCAATAAGTCGAGTTGTGTCATTGGATTAACATTTAGGTCATTTTCGTCCTCCCTAGGCTTATTCTTGTCCAATTAGGGTTTTTAATCGATCTTGTGCATCCAATAGGTGTGTTTGTGTCATTGGATGATCAATTAGGTCATTTTCGTCCTCCCTAGGCATATTCTTGTCCAATTAGGGTTTTTAACCAATCTTGTGCATCCAATAGGTGTGTTTGTGTCATTGGATGATCAATTAGGTCATTTTCGTCCTCCCTAGGCATATTCTTGTCCAATTAGGGTTTTTAACCAATCTTGTGCATCCAATAGGTGTGTTTGTGTCATTGGATGATCAATTAGGTCATTTTCGTCCTCCCTAGGCTTATTCTTGTCCAATTAGGGTTTTTAACCAATCTTGTGCATCCTATAGGTGTGGTTGTGTCATTGGATGATCAATTAGGTCATTTTCGTCCTCCCTATGCTTATTCTTGTCCAACTAGGGTTTTTAACCAATCTTGTGCATCCAATAAGTTTGTTTGTGTCATTGAATTAATATTTAGGTGACTTTCGTCCTCCCTAGGCATATTCTTGTCCAATTAGGGTTTTTAACCAATCTTGTGCATCCAATAGGTGTGTTTGTGTCATTGGATGATCAATTAGGTCATTTTCGTCCTCCCTAGGCATATTCTTGTCCAATTAGGGTTTTTAACCAATCTTGTGCATCCAATAGGTGTGTTTGTGTCATTGGATGATCAATTAGGTCATTTTCGTCCTTCCTAGGCTTATTCTTGTCCAATTAGGGTTTTTAACCAATCTTGTGCATCCAATAAATTGAGTTGTGTCATTGGATTAACATTTAGGTCATTTTCGTCCTCCCTAGGCTTATTCTTGTCCAATTAGGGTTTTTAACCAATCTTGTGCATCCAATAGGTGTGTTTGTGTCATTGGATGATCAATTAGGTCATTTTCGTCCTCCCTAGGCATATTCTTGTCCAATTAGGGTTTTTAACCAATCTTGTGCATCCAATAGGTGTGTTTGTGTCATTGGATGATCAATTAGGTCATTTTCGTCCTCCATAGGCTTATTCTTGTCCAATTAGGGTTTTTGACCAATCTTGTGCATCAAATAAGTTCATTTGTGTCATTGGATGATCAATTAGGTCATTTTCGTCCTCCCTAGGCATATTCTTGTCCAATTAGGGTTTTTAACCAATCTTGTGCATCCAATAGGTGTGTTTGTGTCATTGGATGATCAATTAGGTCATTTTCGTCCTCCCTAGGCTTATTCTTGTCCAATTAGGGTTTTTAACCAATCTTGTGCATCCAATAAGTTCATTTGTGTCATTGGATTAACATTTAGGTCATTTTCGTCCTCCCTAGGCATATTCTTGTCCAATTAGAGTTTTAGACCAATCTTGTGCATCCAATAGGTGTGTTTGTGTCATTGGATGATCAATTAGGTCATTTTCGTCCTCCCTAAGCATATTCTTGACCAATTAGGGTTTTTAACCAATCTTGTGCATCCAATAGGTGTGTTTGTGTCATTGGATGATCAATTAGGTCATTTTCGTCCTCCCTAGGCTTATTCTTGTCCAATTAGGGTTTTTAACCAATCTTGTGCATCCAATAGGTGTGTTTGTGTCATTGGATGATCAATTAGGTCATTTTCGTCCTCCCTAGGCTTATTCTTGTCCAATTAGGGTTTTTAACCAATCTTGTGCATCCAATAAGTTCATTTGTGTCATTGGATTAACATTTAGGTCATTTTCGTCCTCCCTAGGCATATTCTTGTCCAATTAGAGTTTTAGACCAATCTTGTGCATCCAATAGGTGTGTTTGTGTCATTGGATGATCAATTAGGTTATTTTCGTCCTCCCTAGCCTTATTCTTGTCCAATTAGGGTTTTTATCTAATCTTGTGCATCCAATAAGTTCATTTGTGTCATTGGATGATCAATTAGGTCATTTTCGTCCTCCCTAGGCATATTCTTGTCAAATTAGGGTTTTTAACCAATCTTGTGCATCCAATAAGTTGAGTTGTGTCATTGGATTAACAATTAGGTCATTTTCGTCCTCCCTAGGCATATTCTTGTCCAATTAGGATTTTTAACCAATCCTGTGCATCCAATAGGTGTGTTTGTGTCATTGGATGATCAATTAGGTCATTTTCGTCCTCCCTAGGCATATTCTTGTCCAATTAGGGTTTTTAACCAATCTTGTGCATCCAATAGGTGTGTTTGTGTCATTGGATGATCAATTAGGTCATTTTCGTCCTCCCTAGGCTTATTCTTGCCCAATTAGGGTTTTTGACCAATCTTGTGCATCCAATAAGTTGAGTTGTGTCATTGGATTAACATTTAGGTCATTTTCGTCCTCCCTAGGCTTATTTTGTCCGATTAGGGTTTTTAACCAATCTTGTGCATCCAATAAGTTCATTTGTGTCATTGGATTAACATTTAGGTCATTTTCGTCCTCCCTAGGCATATTCTTGTCCAATTAGGGTTTTAAACCAATCTTGTGCATCCAATAGGTGTGTTTGTGTCATTGGATGATCAATTAGGTCATTTTCGTCCTCCCAAGGCTTATTCTTGTCCAATTAGGGTTTTTAACAAATCTTGTGCATCCAATAAGTTCATTAGAGTCATTGGATTATCAATTAGGTCATTTTCGTCCTCCCTAGGAATGTTCTTGTCCAACTAGCGTTTTTAACCAATCTTGTGCTTCCAATAGGTGTGTTTGTGTCATTGGATGATCAGATAGGTCATTTTCGTCCTCCCTAGGCTTATTCTTGTCCAATTAGGGTTTTTAACCAATCTCGTGCATTCAATAAGTTGAGTTGTGTCATTCGATTAACATTTAGGTCATTTTCGTTCTCCCTAGGCTTATTCTTGTCCAATTAGGGTTTTTAACCAATCTTGTGCATCCAATAAGTTCATTTGTGTCATTGGATTAACATTTAGGTCATATCCGTCCTCCCTAGGCATATTCTTTCCAATTAGGGGCTTTAACCAATCTTGTGCATCCAATAGGTGTCTTTGTGTCATTGGATGATCAATTAGGTCATTTTCGTCCTCCCTAGGCTTATTCTTGTCCAATTAGGGTTTTTAACCAATCTTGTGCATCCAATAGGTGTGTTTGTGTCATTGGATGATCAATTTGGTCATTTTCGTCCTCCCTAGGCTTATTCTTGTCCAATTAGGGTTTTTAACCAATCTTGTGCATCCAATAAGTTGAGTTGTGTCATTGGATTAACATTTAGGTCATTTTCATTCTCCCTAGGCTTATTCTTGTCTAATTAGGTTTTTAACCAATCTTGTGCATCCAATAAGTTCATTTGTGTCATTGGATTCACATTTAGGTCATTTTCGTCCTCCCTAGGCATATTCTTGTCCAATTAGGGTTTTTAACCAATCTTGTGCATCCAATAGGTGTGTTTATCTCATTGGATGATCAATTAGGTCACTTTGATCCTCCCTAGGCATATTCTTGCCCAATTAGGGTTTTTAACCAATCTTGTGCATCCAATAAGTTCATTTGTGTCATTGGATTAACATTTAGGTCATTTTCGTCCTCCCTAGGCATATTCTTGTCCAATTAGGGTTTTTAACCAATCTTGTGCATCCAATAGGTGTGTTTGTGTCATTGGATGATCAATTAGGTCATTTTCGTCCTCCCTAGGCTTATTCTTGTCCAATTAGGGTTTTTAACCAATCTTGTGCATCCAATAGGTGTGTTTGTGTCATTGGATGATCAATTAGGTCATTTTCGTCCTCCCTAGGCTTATTCTTGTCCAATTAGGGTTTTTAACCAATCTTGTGCTTCCAATAAGTTGAGTAGTGTCATTGGATTAACATTTAGGTCATTTTTGTCCTCCCTTGGTTTATTCTTGTCCAATTAGGGTTTTTAACCAATCTTGTGCATCCAATAAGTTTGTTTGTGTCATTGGATTATCAATTAGGTCATTTTCGTCCTCCCTAGGCTTATTTTTGTCCAATTAGGGTTTTTAACCAATCTTGTGCATCCAATAAGTTTGTTTGTGTCATTGAATTAATATTTAGGTCATTTTCGTCCTCCCTAGGCATATTCTTGTCCAATTAGGGTTTTTAACCAATCTTGTCCATCCAATACGTGTGTTTGTGTCATTGGATGATCAATTAGGTCATTTTCGTCCTCCCTAGGCATATTCTTGTCCAATTAGGGTTTTTAACCAATCTTGTGCATCCAATAGGTGTGTTTGTGTCATTGGATGATCAATTAGGTCATTTTCGTCCTCCCTAGGCTTATTCTTGTCCAATTAGGGTTTTTAACCAATCTTGTGCATCCAATAAGTTCATTAGTGTCATTGGATGATCAATTAGGTCATTTTCGTCCTCCCTAGGCATATTATTATCCAATTAGGGTTTTTAACCAATCTTGTGCATCCAATAAGTTTGTTTGTGTCATTGAATTAATATTTAGGTCATTTTCGTCCTCCCTAGGCATATTCTTGTCCAATTAGGGTTTTTAACCAATCTTGTGCATCCAATAGGTGTGTTTGTGTCATTGGATGATCAATTAGGTCATTTTCGTCCTCCCTAGGCATATTCTTGTCCAATTAGGGTTTTTAACCAATCTTGTGCATCCAATAGGTGTGTTTGTGTCATTGGATGATCAATTAGGTCATTTTCGTCCTCCCTAGGCTTATTCTTGTCCAATTAGGGTTTTTAACCAATCTTGTGCATCCTATAGGTGTGGTTGTGTCATTGGATGATCAATTAGGTCATTTTCGTCCTCCCTATGCTTATTCTTGTCCAACTAGGGTTTTTAACCAATCTTGTGCATCCAATAAGTTTGTTTGTGTCATTGAATTAATATTTAGGTGACTTTCGTCCTCCCTAGGCATATTCTTGTCCAATTAGGGTTTTTAACCAATCTTGTGCATCCAATAGGTGTGTTTGTGTCATTGGATGATCAATTAGGTCATTTTCGTCCTCCCTAGGCATATTCTTGTCCAATTAGGGTTTTTAACCAATCTTGTGCATCCAATAGGTGTGTTTGTGTCATTGGATGATCAATTAGGTCATTTTCGTCCTCCCTAGGCTTATTCTTGTCCAATTAGGGTTTTTAACCAATCTTGTGCATCTAATAGGTGTGTTTGTGTCATTGGATGATCAATTAGTTCATTTTCGTCCTCCCTAGGCTTATTCTTGTCAAATTAGGGTTTTTAACCAATCTTGTGCATCCAATAAGTTGAGTTGTGTCATTGGATTAACATTTAGGTCATTTTCGTCCTCCCTAGGCATATTCTTGTCCAATTAGGGTTTTTAACCAATCTTGTGCATCCAATAGGTGTGTTTGTGTCATTGGATGATCAATTAGGTCATTTTCGTCCTTCCTAGGCTTATTCTTGTCCAATTAGGGTTTTTAACCAATCTTGTGCATCCAATAAGTTCATTTGTGTCATTGGATTAACATTTAGGTCATTTTCGTCCTCCCTAGACATATTCTTGTCCAATTAGGATTTTAAACCAATCTTGTGCATCCAATAGGTGTGTTTGTGTCATCGGATGATCAATTAGGTCATTTTCGTCCTTTCTATGCTTATTCTTGTCCAATTAGGGTTTTTAACCAATCTTGTGCATCCAATAAGTTCATTTGTGACATTGGATGATCAATTAGGTCATTTTCGTCCTCCCTAGGCGTATTCTTGTCCAACTAGGGTTTTTTACCAATCTTTGCTTCCAATAGGTGTGTTTGTGTCATTGGATGATCAATTAGGTCATTTTCGTCCTCCCTAGGCTTATTCTTGTCCAATTAGGGTTTTTAACCAATCTTGTGCATCCAATAGGTGTGTTTGTGTCATTGGATGACTAATTAGGTCATTTTCGTCCTCCCTAGGCATATTCTTGTCCAATTAGGGTTTTTAACCAATCTTGTGCATCCAATAGGTGTGTTTGTGTCATTGGATGATCAATTAGGTCATTTTCGTCCTCCCTAGGCTTATTCTTGTCCAATTAGGGTTTTTAACCAATCTTGTGCCTCCAATAAGTTCATTTGTGTCATTGGATTAACATTTAGGTCATTTTCGTCCTCCTTAGGCATATTCTTGTCCAATTAGGGTTTTTAACCAATCTTGTGCATCCAATAGGTGTGTTTGTGTCATTGGATGATCAATTAGGTCATTTTCGTCCTCCCTAGGCTTATTCTTGTCCAATTAGGGTTTTTAACCAATCTTGTGCATCCAATACGTTGAGTTGTGTCATTGGATTAACATTTAGGTCATTTTCGTCCTCCCTAGGCATATTCTTGTCCAATTAGGGTTTTTAACCAATCTTGTGCATCCAATAGGTGTGTTTGTGTCATTGGATGATCAATTAGGTCATTTTCGTCCTCCCTAGGCTTATTCTTGTCCAATTAGGGTTTTTAACCAATCTTGTGCATCCAATAGGTGTGTTTGTGTCATTGGATGATCAATTAGGTCATTTTCGTCCTCCCTAGGCTTATTCTTGTCCAATTAGGGTTTTTAACCATTCTTGTGCATCCAATAGGTGTGTTTGTGTCATTGGATGATCAATTAGGTCATTGTTGTCCTCCCTAGGCTTATTCTTGTCCAATTAGGGTTTTTAACCAATCTTGTGCATCCAATAGGTGTGTTTGTGTCATTGGATGATCAATTAGGTCATTTTCGTCCTCCCTAGGCTTATTCTTGTCCAATTAGGGTTTTTAACCAATCTTGTGCATCCAATAGGTGTGTTTGTGTCATTGGATGATCAATTAGGTCATTTTCGTCCTCCCTAGACTTGTTCTTGTCAAATTAGGATTTTTAACCAATCTTGTGCATCCAATAACTTTGTTTGTGTCATTGAATTAATATTTAGGTCATTTTCGTCCTCCCTAGGCATATTCTTGTCCAATTAGGGTTTTCAACCAATCTTGTGCATCCAATAGGTGTGTTTGTGTCATTGGATGATCAATTAGGTCATTGTCGTCCTCACTAAGCTTATTCTTGTCCAATTAGGGTTTTTAACAAATCTTGTGCATCCAATAAGTTCATTTGTGTCATTGAATGATCAATTAGGTCATTTTCGTCCTCCCTAGGCTTATTCTTGTCCAATTAAGGTTTTTAACCGATCTTGTGCATCCAATAGGTGTGTTTGTGTCATTGGATGATTAATTAGGGCATTTTCGTCCTCCCTAGGCTTATTCTTGTCCAATTAGGGTTTTTAACCAATCTTGTGCCTCCAATAGGTGTGTTTGTGTCATTGGATGATCAATTAGGTCATTTTCGTCCTCCATAGACTTATTCTTGTCAAATTAGGGTTTTTAACCAATCTTGTGCATCCAATAACTTTGTTTGTGTCATTGAATTAATATTTAGGTCATTTTCGTCCTCCCTAGGCTTATTCTTGTCCAATTAGGGTTTTTAACCAATCTTGTGCATCCAATAAGTGTGTTTGTGTCATTGGATGATCAATTAGGTCATTTTCGTCCTCCCTAGGCATATTCTTGTCCAACTAGGGTTTTAAACCAATCTTGTGCATCCAATAAGTGTGTTTGTGTCATTGGATGATCAATTAGGTCATTTTCGTCCTCTCTAGTCTTTTTCTTGTCCAATTAGGGTTTTTAACCAATCTTGTGCATCCAATAGGTGTGTTTGTGTCATTGGATGATCAATTAGGTCATTTTCGTCCTCCCTAGGCTTATTCTTGTCCAATTAGGGTTTTTAACCAATCTTGTGCATCCAATAGGTGTGTTTGTGTCATTGGATGATCAATTAGGTCATTTTCGTCCTCCCTAGGCTTATTCTTGTCCAATTAGGGTTTTTAACCAATCTTGTGCATCCAATAAGTTCATTTGTGTCATTGGATGATCAATTAGGTCATTTTCGTCCTTCCTAGGCATATTCTTGATCAACTAGGGTTTTAAACCAATCTTGTGCATCCAATAGGTGTGTTTGTGTCATTGGATGATCAATTAGGTCATTTTCGTCCTCCCTAGGCTTATTCTTGTCCAATTAGGGTTTTTAACCAATCTTGTGCATCCAATAGGTGTGTTTGTGTCATTGGATGATCAATTAGGTCATTTTCGTCCTCCCTAGGCTTATTCTTGTCCAATTAGGGTTTTTAACCAATCTTGTGCATCCAATAGGTGTGTTTGTGTCATTGGATGATCAATTAGGTCATTTTCGTCCTCCCTAGGCTTATTCTTGTCCAATTAGGGTTTTTAACCAATCTTGTGCATCCAATAGGTGTGTTTGTGTCATTGGATGATCAATTAGGTCATTTTCGTCCTTTCTATGCTTATTTTTGTCCAATTAGGGTTTTTAAGCAATCTTGTGCATCCAATAAGTTCATTTGTGTCATTGGATGATCAATTAGGTCATTTTCGTCCTCCCTAGGCATATTCTTGTCCAACTAGGGTTTCTAACCAATCTTGTGCTTCCAATAGATGTGTTTGTGTCATTGGATGATCAATTAGGTCATTTTCGTCCTCCCTAGGCTTATTCTTGTCCAATTAGGGTTTTTAACCAATCTTGTGCATCCAATAGGTGTGTTTGTGTCATTGGATGATCAATTAGGTCATTTTCGTCCTCCCTAGGCTTATTCTTGTCCAATTAGGGTTTTTAACCAATCTTGTGCATCCAATAGGTGTGTTTGTGTCATTGGATGATCAATTAGGTCATTTTCGTCCTCCCTAGGCATATTTTTGTCCAATTAGGGTTTTTAACCAATCTTGTGCATCCAATAGGTGTGTTTGTGTCATTGGTTGATCAATTAGGTCATTTTCGTCCTTCCTAGGCTTATTCTTGTCCAATTAGGGTTTTTAACCAATCTTGTGCATCCAATAAGTTCATTTGTGTCATTGGATTAACATTTAGGTCATTTTCGACCTCCCTAGGCATATTCTTGTCCAATTAGGGTTTTTAACCAATCTTGTGCATCCAATAGGTGTGTTTGTGTCATTGGATGATCAATTAGGTCATTTTCGTCCTTTCTATGCTTATTCTTGTCCAAATAGGGTTTTTAACCAATCTTGTGCATCCAATAAGTTCATTAGTGTCATTGGATGATCAATTAGGTCATTTTCGTCCTCCCTAGGCATGTTCTTGTCCAACTAGGGTTTTTAACCAATCTTGTGCATCCAATAGGTGTGTTTGTGTCATTGGATGATCAATTCGGTCATTTTCGTCCTCCCTAGGCTTATTCTTGTCCAATTAAGGTTTTTAACCAATCTTGTGCATCCAATAGGTGTGTTTGTGTCATTGGATGATCAATTAGGTCATTTTCGTCCTCCCTAGGCTTATTCTTGTCCAATTAGGAATTTTAACCAATCTTATGCATTTAATAAGTTCATTAGAGTCATTGGATGATCAATTAGGTCATTTTCGTCCTCCCTAGGCATGTTCTTGTCCAACTAGGGTTTTTAACCAATCTTGTGCTTCCAATAGGTGTGTTTGTGTCATTGGATGATCTGATAGGTCATTTTCGTCCTCCCTAGGCTTATTCTTGTCCAATTAGGGTTTTTAACCAATCTTGTGCATTCAATAAGTTGAGTTGTGTCATTCGATTAACATTTAGGTCATTTTCGTTCTCCCTAGGCTTATTCTTGTCCAATTAGGGTTTTTAACCAATCTTGTGCATCCAATAAGTTCATTTGTGTCATTGGATTACCATTTAGGTCATATCCGTCCTCCCTAGGCATATTCTTTCCAATTAGGGGTTTTAACCAATCTTGTGCATCCAATAGGTGTGTTTGTGTCATTGGATGATCAATTAGGTCATTTTCGTCCTCCCTAGGCTTATTCTTGTCCAATTAGGGTTTTTAACCAATCTTGTGCATCCAATAGGTGTGTTTGTGTCATTGGATGATCAATTAGGTCATTTTCGTCCTCCCTAGGCTTATTCTTGTCGAATTAGGGTTTTTAACCAATCTTGTGCATACAATAAGTTGAGTTGTGTCATTGGATTAACATTTAGGTCATTTTGATTCTCCCTAGGCTTATTCTTGTCGAATTAGGTTTTTAACCAATCTTGTGCATCCAATAAGTTCATTTGTGTCATTGGATTCACATTTAGGTAATTTTCGTCCTCCCTAGGCATATTCTTGTCCAATTAGGGTTTTTAACCAATCTTGTGCATCCAATAAGTTCATTTGTGTCATTGGATTAACATTTAGGTCATTTTCGTCCTCCCTAGGCATATTCTTGTCCAATTAGGGTTTTTAACCAATCTTGTGCATCCAATAGGTGTGTTTGTGTCATTGGATGATCAATTAGGTCATTTTCGTCCTCCCTAGGCTTATTCTTGTCCAATTAGGGTTTTTAACCAATCTTGTGCATCCAATAGGTGTGTTTGTGTCATTGGATGATCAATTAGGTCATTTTCGTCCTCCCTAGGCTTATTCTTGTCCAATTAGGGTTTTTAACCAATCTTGTGCTTCCAATAAGTTGAGTAGTGTCATTGGATTAACATTTAGGTCATTTTTGTCCTCCCTTGGTTTATTCTTGTCCAATTAGGGTTTTTAACCAATCTTGTGCATCCAATAAGTTTGTTTGTGTCATTGGATTATCAATTAGGTCATTTTCGTCCTCCCTAGGCTTATTTTTGTCCAATTAGGGTTTTTAACCAATCTTGTGCATCCAATAAGTTTGTTTGTGTCATTGAATTAATATTTAGGTCATTTTCGTCCTCCCTAGGCATCATCTTGTCCAATTAGGATTTTTAACCAATCTTTTGCATCCAATAGGTGTATTTGTGTCATTGGATGATCAATTAGGTCATTTTCGTCCTCCCTAGGTTTATTCTTGTCCAATTAGGGTTTTTAATTAATCTTGTGCATCCAAAAACTTTGTTTGTGTCATTAAATTAATATTTAGGTCATTTTCGTCCTCCCTAGGCATATTCTTGTCCAATTAGGGTTTTTAACCAATCTTGTGCATCCAATAGGTGTGTTTGTGTCATTGGATGATCAATTAGGTCATTTTCGTCCTCCCTAGGCTTATTCTTGTCCAATTAGGGTTTTTAACCAATCTTGTGCATCCAATAGGTGTGTTTGTGTCATTGGATGATCAATTAGGTCATTTTCGTCCTCCCTAGGCTTATTCTTGTCGAATTAGGGTTTTTAACCAATCTTGTGCATCCAATAAGTTCATTTGTGTTATTGGATTAACATTTAGGTCATATTCGTTCTCCCTTGGCTTATTCTTGTCCAATTAGGGTTTTTAACCAAACTTTTGCATCCAATAGGTGTGTTTGTGTCATTCGATGATCAATTAGGTCATTTTTGTCCTCCCTAGGCATCTTCTTGTCCAATTAGGGTTTTTAACCAATCTTGTGCATCCAATAGGTGTGTTTGTGTCATTGGATGATCAATTAGGTCATTTTCGTCCTCCCTAGGCTTATTCTTGTCCAATTAGGGTTTTTAACCAATCTTGTGCATCCAATAGGTGTGTTTGTGTCATTGGATGATCAATTAGGTCATTTTCGTCCTCCCTAGGCTTATTCTTGTCCAATTAGGGTTTTTAACCAATCTTGTGCATCCAATAGGTGTGTTTGTGTCATTGGATGATCAATTAGGTCATTTTCGTCCTTTCTATGCTTATTTTTGTCCAATTAGGGTTTTTAAGCAATCTTGTGCATCCAATAAGTTCATTTGTGTCATTGGATGATCAATTAGGTCATTTTCGTCCTCCCTAGGCATATTCTTGTCCAACTAGGGTTTCTAACCAATCTTGTGCTTCCAATAGATGTGTTTGTGTCATTGGATGATCAATTAGGTCATTTTCGTCCTCCCTAGGCTTATTCTTGTCCAATTAGGGTTTTTAACCAATCTTGTGCATCCAATAGGTGTGTTTGTGTCATTGGATGATCAATTAGGTCATTTTCGTCCTCCCTAGGCTTATTCTTGTCCAATTAGGGTTTTTAACCAATCTTGTGCATCCAATAGGTGTGTTTGTGTCATTGGATGATCAATTAGGTCATTTTCGTCCTCCCTAGGCTTATTCTTGTCCAATTAGGGTTTTTAACCAATCTTGTGCATCCAATAGGTGTGTTTGTGTCATTGGATGATCAATTAGGTCATTTTCATCATCCCAAGGCTTATTCTTGTCCAATTAGGGTTTTTAACCAATCTTGTGCATCCAATAACTTTGTTTGTGTCATTGAATTAATATTTAGGTCATTTTCGTCCTCCTTAGGCATATTCTTGTCGAATTAGGGTTTTTAACCAATCTTGTGAATCCAATCGGTGTGTTTCTGTCATTGGATGATCAATTAGGTCATTTTCGTCCTCCCTAGGCTTATTCTTGTCCAATTAGGGTTTTTAACCAATCTTGTGCATCCAATAGGTGTGTTTGTGTCATTGGATGATCAATTAGGTCATTTTCGTCCTCCCTAGGCTTATTCTTGTCCAATTAGGGTTTTTAACCAATCTTGTGCATCCAATAGGTGTGTTTGTGTCATTGGATGATCAATTAGGTCATTTTCGTCCTTCTAGGCTTATTCTTGTCCAATTAGGGTTTTTAACCAATCTTGTGCATCCAATAGGTGTGTTTGTGTCATTGGATGATCAATTAGGTCATTTTCGTCCTCCCTAGGCTTATTCTTGTCCAATTAGGGTTTTTAACCAATCTTGTACAACCAATAGGTGTGTTTGTGTCATTGGATGATCAATTAGGTCATTTTCGTCCTCCCTAGGCTTATTCTTGTCCAATTAGGGTTTTTAACCAATCTTGTGCATCCAATAAGTTCATTTGTGTCATTGGATGATCAATTAGGTCATTTTCGTCCTCCCTAGGCATATTCTTGTACAACTAGGGTTTTAAACCAATCTTGTGCATCCAATAGGTGTGTTTGTGTCATTGGATGATCAATTAGGTCATTTTCATCCTCCCTAGGCTTATTCTTGTCCAATTAGGGTTTTTAACCAATCTTGTGCATCCAATAGGTGTGTTTGTGTCATTGGATGATCAATTAGGTCATTTTCGTCCTCCCTAGGCTTATTCTTGTCCAATTAGGGTTTTTAACCAATCTTGTGCATCCAATAGGTGTGTTTGTGTCATTGGATGATCAATTAGGTCATTTTCGTCCTCCCTAGGCTTATTCTTGTCCAATTAGTGTTTCTAACCAATCTTGTGCATCTAATAGGTGTGTTTGTGTCATTGGATGATCAATTAGGTCATTTTCGTCCTCCCTAGGCATATTCTTGTCCAATTAGGGTTTTTAGCCAATCTTGTGCATCCAATAGGTGTGTATGTGTCATTGGATGATCAATTAGATTATTTTCGTCCTCCCTAGGCTTATTCTTGTCCAATTAGGGTTTTTAACCAATCTTGTGCAACCAATAGGTGTTTAACCAATCTTGTGCATCCAATAGGTGTGTTTGTGGCAATAGATGATCAATTAGGTCGTTTTCGTCCTCCCTAGGCTTATTCTTGTCCAATTAGGGTTTTTAACCAATCTTGTGCATCCAATAGGTGTGTTTGTGTCATTGGATGATCAATTAGGTCTTTTTCGTCCTCCCTAGGCTTATTCTTGTCCAATTAGGGTTTTTAACCAATCTTGTGCATCCAATAGGTTTGTTTGGGACATTGGATGATCAATTAGGTCATTTACGTCCTCCCTAGGCTTATTCTTGTCCAATTAAGGTTTTTAACCAATCTTGTGCATCCATTAACTTTGTTTGTGTCATTGAATTAATATTTAGGTCATTTTCGTCATCCCTAGGCATATTCTTGTCCAATTAGGGTTTTTAACCAATCTTGTGCATCTAATAGGTGTGTTTGTGTCATTGGATGATCAATTAGGTCATTTTCGTCCTCCCTAGGCTTATTCTTGTCCAATTAGGGTTTTTAACCAATCTTGTGCATCCAATAGGTGTGTTTGTGTCATTGGATGATCAATTAGGTCATTTTCGTCCTCCCTAGGCTTATTCTTGTCCAATTAGGGTTTTTAACCAATCTTGTGCATCCAATAAGTTGAGTTGTGTCATTGGATTAACATTAAGGTCATTTTCATTCTCCCTAGGCTTATTCTTGTCCAATTAGGGTTTTTAACCAATCTTGTGCATCCAATAGGTGTGTTTGTGTCATTGGATGATCAATTAGGTCATTTTCGTCCTCCCTAGGCTTATTCTTGTCCAATTAGGGTTTTTAACCAATCTTGTGCATCCAATAGGTGTGTTTGTGTCATTGGATGATCAATTAGGTCATTTTCGTCCTCCCTAGGCTTATTCTTGTCCAATTAGGGTTTTTAACCAATCTTGTGCATCCAATAGGTGTGTTTGTGTCATTGGATGATCAATTAGGTCATTTTTCGTCCTCCCTAAGCTTATTCTTGTCCAATTAGGGTTTTTAACCAATCTTATGCATCCAATAGGTGTGTTTGTGTCATTGGATGATCAATTAGGTCATTTTCGTCCTCCCTAGGCTTATTCTTGTCCAATTAGGGTTTTTAACCAATCTTGTGCATCCAATAGGTGTGTTTGTGTCATTGGATGATCAATTAGGTCATTTTCGTCCTCCCTAGGCTTATTCTTGTCCAATTAGGGTTTTTAACCAATCTTGTGCATCCAATAGGTGTGTTTGTGTCATTGGATGATGAATTAGGTCATTTTCGTCCTCCCTAGGCATATTCTTGTCCAATTATGGTTTTTAACCAATCTTGTGCATCCAATAGGTGTGTTTGTGTCATTCGATGATCAATTAGTTCATTTTCGTCCTCCATAGGCTTATTCTTGTCCAATTAGGGTTTTTAACCAATCTTGTGCATCCAATAGGTGTGTTTGTGTCATTGAATGATCAATTAGGTCATTTTCGTCCTTCGAAGGCTTATTCTTGTCCAATTAGGGTTTTTAACCAATCTTGTGCATCCAATAGGTGTGTTTGTGTCATTGGATGATCAATTAGGTCATTTTCGTCCTCCCTAGGCTTATTCTTGTCCAATTAGGGTTTTTAACCAATCTTGTGCATCCAATAGGTGTGTTTGTGTCATTGGATGATCAATTAGGTCATTTTCGTCCTCCCTAGGCATATTCTTGTCCAATTAGGGTTTTTAACCAATCTTGTGCATCCAATAGGTGTGTTTGTGTCATTGGTTGATCAATTAGGTCATTTTCGTCCTTCCTAGGCTTATTCTTTTCCAATTAGGGTTTTTAACCAATCTTGTGCATCCAATAAGTTCATTTGTGTCATTGGATTCACATTTAGGTAATTTTCGTCCTCCCTAGGCATATTCTTGTCCAATTAGGGTTTTTAACCAATCTTGTGCATCCAATAAGTTCATTTGTGTCATTGGATTAACATTTAGGTCATTTTCGTTCTCCCTAGCCATATTCTTGTCCAATTAGGGTTTTTAACCAATCATGTGCATCCAATAGGTGTGTTTGTGTCATTGGATGATCAATTAGGTCATTTTCGTCCTTTCTATGCTTATTCTTGTCCAATTAGGGTTTTTAACCAATCTTGTGCATGCAATAAGTTCATTTGTGTCATTGGATGATCAATTAGGTCATTTTCGTCCCCCTAGGCATATTCTTGTCCAACTAGGGTTTTTAACAATTCTTGTGCATCCAATAGGTGTGTTTGTGTCATTGGATGATCAATTAGGTCATTTTCGTCCTCACTAGGCTTATTCTTGTCCAATTAGGGTTTTTAACCAATCTTGTGCATCCAATAGGTGTCTTTGTGTCATTGGATGATCAATTAGGTCATTTTCGTCCTCCCTAGGCTTATTCTTTTCCAATTAGGGTTTTTAACCAATCTTGTGCATCCAATAAGTTCATTTGTGTCATTGGATGATCAATTAGGTCATTTTCGTCCTCCATAGGCATATTCTTGTCCAACTAGGGTTTTTAACCAATCTTGTGCATCCAATAGGTGTGTTTGTGTCATTGGATGATCAATTAGGTCATTTTCGTCCTCCCTAGGCTTATTCTTGTCCAATTAGGGTTTTTAACCAATCTTGTGCATCCAATAGGTGTGTTTGTGTCATTGGATGATCAATTAGGTCATTTTCGTCCCACGTAGGCTTATTCTTGTCCAATTAGGGTTTTTAACCAATCTTGTGCATCCAATAGGTGTGTTTGTGTCATTGGATGATCAATTAGGTCATTTTCGTCCTCCCTAGACTTATTCTTGTCCAATTAGGGTTTTTAACAAATCTTGTGCATCCAATAAGTTCATTTGTGTCATTGGATGATCAATTAGGTCATTTTCGTCCTCCCTAGGTATATTTTTGTACAACTAGGGTTTTTAACCAATCTTGTGCATCCAATAAGTTCATTTGTGTCATTGGATGATCAATTAGGTCATTTTCGTCCTCCCTAGGCATATTTTTGTCCAACTAGGGTTTTTAACGAATCATGTGCATCCAATAGGTGTGTTTGTGTCATTGGATGATCAATTAGGTCATTTTCGTCCTCCCTAGGCTTATTCTTGTCCAATTAGGGTTTTTAACCAATCTTGTGCATCCAATAGGTGTGTTTGTGTCATTGGATGATCAATTAGGTCATTTTTGTCCTCCCTAGGCTTATTCTTGTCCAATTAGGGTTTTTAACAAATCTTGTGCATCCAATAAGTTCATTTGTGTCATTGGATGATCAATTAGGTCATTTTCGTCCTCCCTAGGCATATTTTTGTACAACTAGGGTTTTTAACCAATCTTGTGCATCCAATAAGTTCATTTGTGTCATTGGATGATCAATTAGGTCATTTTCGTCCTCCCTAGGCATATTCTTGTCCAACTAGGGTTTTTAACCAATCTTGTGCATCCAATAGGTGTGTTTGTGTCATTGGATGATCAATTAGGTCATTTTCGTCCTCCCTAGGCTTATTCTTGTCCAATTAGGGTTTTTAACCAATCTTGTGCATCCAATAGGTGTGTTTGTGTCATTGGATGATCAATTAGGTTATTTTCGTCCTCGCTAGGCTAGTTCTTGTCCAATTAGGGTTTTTAACCAATCTTGTGCATCCAATAAGTTGAGTTGTGTCATTGGATTAACATTTAAGTCATTTTCGTCCTCCCTAGGCATATTCTTGTCCAATTAGGGTTTTTAACCAATCTTGTGCATCCAATAGGTGTGTTTGTGTCATTGGATGATCAATTGGGTCATTTTCGTCCTCCCTAGGCTTATTCTTGTCCAATTAGGGTTTTTAACAAATCTTGTGCATCCAATAAGTTCATTTGTGTCAATGGATGATCAATTAGGTCATTTTCGTCCTCCCTAGGCATATTCTTGTCCAACTAGGGTTTTTAACCAATCTTATGCATCCAATAAGTTCATTTGTGTCATTGGATGATCAATTAGGTCATTTTCGTCCTCCCTAGGCTTATTCTTGTCCAATTAGGGTTTTTAACCAATCTTGTGCATCCAATAGGTGTGTTTGTGTCATTGGATGATCAATTAGGTCATTTTCGTCCTCCCTAGGCTTATTCTTGTCCAATTAGGGTTTTTAACCAATCTTGTGCATCCAATAGGTGTGTTTGTGTCATTGGATGATCAATTAGGTCATTTTTGTCCTCCCTAGGCTTATTTTTGTCCAATTAGTGTTTTTAACCAATCTTGTGCATCCAATAAGTTCATTTGTGTCATTGGATGATCAATTAGGTCATTTTCATCCTCCCTAGGCATATTCATGTCCAACTATGGTTTTTAACCAATCTTGTGCATCCAATAGGTGTGTTTGTGTGATTGGATGATCAATTAGGTCATTTTCGTCCTCCCTAGGCTTATTCTTGTCCAATTAGGGTTTTTAACCAATCTTGTGCATCCAATAGGTGTGTTTGTGTCATTGGATGATCAATTAGGTCATTTTCGTCCTCCCTAGGCTTATTCTTGTCCAATTAGGGTTTTTAACCAATCTTGTGCATCCAATAGGTGTGTTTGTGTCATTGGATGATCAATTAGGTCATTTTTATCCTCCCTAGGCTTATTCTTGTCCAATTAGGATTTTTAACCAATCTTGTGCATCCAATAGGTGTGTTTGTGTCATTGGATGATCAATTAGGTAATTTTCGTCCTCCCTAGGCTTATTCTTGTCCAATTAGGGTTTTTAACCAATCTTGTGCATCCAATAGGTGTGTTTGTGTCATTGGATGATCAATTAGGTCATTTTCGTCCTCCCTAGGCTTATTCTTGTCCAATTAGGGTTTTTAACCAATCTTGTGCATCCAATAGGTGTGTTTGTGTCATTGTATTAACATTTAGGTCATTTTCGTCCTCCGTAGGCGTATTCTTGTCCAATTAGGGTTTTTAACCAATCTTGTGCATCCAATAAGTTTGTTTGTGTCATTGAATTAATATTTAGGTCATTTTCGTCCTCCCTAGGCATATTCTTGTCCAATTAGGGTTTTTAACCAATCTTGTGCATCCAATAGGTGTGTTTGTGTCATTGGATGATCAATTAGGTCATTTTCGTCCTCCCTAGGCTTATTCTTGTCCAATTAGGGTTTTTAACCAATCTTGTGCATCCAATAGGTGTGTTTGTGTCATTGGATGATCAATTAGGTCATTTTCGTCCTCCATAGACATATTCTTGTCCAATTAGGGTTTTTAACCAATCTTGTGCATCCAATAAGTTCATTTGTGTCATTGGATTAACATTTAGGTCATTTTCGTCCTCCCTAGGCATATTCTTGTCCAATTAGGGTTTTTAACCAATCTTGTGCATCCAATAGGTGTGTTTGTGTCATTGGATGATCAATTAGGTTATTTTCGTCCTCCTTAGACTTATTCGTGTCCAATTAGGGTTTTTAACTAATCTTGTGCATCCAATAAGTTCATTTGTGTCATTGGATGATCAATTAGGTCATTTTCGTCCTCCCTAGGCTTATTCTTGTCCAATTAGGGTTTTTAACCAATCTTGTGCATCCAATAAGTTCATTTGTGTCATTGGATTAACATTTAGGTCATTTTCGTCCTCCCAAGGCATATTCTTGTCCAATTAGGGTTTTTAACCAATCTTGTGCATCCAATAGGTGTGTTTATGTCATTGGATGATCAATTAGGTCATTTTCGTCCTCCCTAGGCATATTCTTGTCCAATTAGAGTTTTTAACCAATCTTGTGCATCCAATAGGTGTGTTTGTGTCATTGGATGATCAATTAGGTCATTTTCGTCCTCCCTAGGCTTATTCTGGTCCAATTAGGGTTTTTAACCGATCTTGTGCATCCAATAGGTGTGTTTGTGTATTTGGATGATCAATTAGGTCATTTTCGTCCTCCCTAGGCATATTCTTGTCGAATTAGGGTTTTTAACTAATCTTGTGCATCCAATAGGTGTGTTTGTGTCATTGGATGATCAATTAGGTCATTTTCGTCCTCCCTAGGCTTATTCTTGTCCAATTAGGGTTTTTAACCAATCTTGTGCATCCAATAGGTGTGTTTGTGTCATTGGATGATCAATTAAGTCATTTTCGTCCTCCCTAGGCATATTCTTGTCCAGTTAGGGTTTTTAACCAATCTTGTGCATCCAATAGGTGTGTTTGTGTCATTGGATGATCAATTAGGTCATTTTCGTCCTCCCTAGGGTTATTCTTGTCCAATTAGGGTTTTTAACCAATCTTGGGCATCCAATAAGTTCATTAGTGTCATTGGATGATCAATTAGGTCATTTTCGTCCTCCCTAGGCATGTTCTTGTCCAACTAGGGTTTTTAACCAATCTTGTGCATCCAATAGGTGTGTTTGTGTCATTGGATGATCAATTAGGTCATTTTCGTCCTCCCTAGGCTTATTCTTGTCCAATTAGGGTTTTTAACCAATCTTGTGCATCCAATAAGTTGAGTTGTGTCATTGGATTAACATTTAGGTCATTTTCATTCTCCCTAGGCTTATTCTTGTCCAATTAGGTTTTTAACCAATCTTGTGCATCCAATAAGTTGATTTGTTTCATTGGATTCACATTTAGGTCATTTTCGTCCTCCCTAGGCATATTCTTGTCCAATTAGGGTTTTTAACCAATCTTGTGCATCCAATAAGTTGAGTTGTGTCATTGGATTAACATTTAGGTCATTTTCATTCTCCCTAGGCTTATTCTTGTCGAATTAGGTTTTTAACCAATCTTGTGCATCCATTAAGTTCATTTGTGTCATTGGATTCACATTTAGGTCATTTTCGTCCTCCCTAGGCATATTCTTGTCCAATTAGGGTTTTTAACCAATCTTGTGCATCCCATAACTTCATTTGTGTCATTGGATTAACATTTAGGTCATTTTCGTCCTCCCTAGGCATATTCTTGTCCAATTAGGGTTTTTAACCAATCTTGTGCATCCAATAGGTGTATTTGTGTCATTGGATGATCAATTAGGTCATTTTCGTCCTCCCTAGGCTTATTCTTGTCCAATTAGGGTTTTTAACCAATCTTGTGCATCCAATAGGTGTGTTTATGTCATTGGATGATCAATTAGGTCATTTTCGTCCTCCCTAGGCCTATTCTTGTCCAATTAGGGTTTTTAACCAATCTTGTGCATCCAATAGGTGTGTTTGTGGCATTGGATGATCAATTAGGTCATTTTCGTCCTCCCTAGGCTTATTCTTGTCCAATTAGGGTTTTTAACCAATCTTGTGCATCCAATAAGTTCATTAGTGTCATTGGATGATCAATTAGGTCATTTTCGTCCTCCCTAAGCATGTGCTTGTCCAACTAGGGTTTTTAACCAATCTTGTGCTTCCAATAGGTGTGTTTGTGTCATTGGATGATCAGATAGGTCATTTTCGTCCTCCCTAGGCTTATTCTTGTCCAATTAGGGTTTTTAACCAATCTTGTGCATCCAATAAGTTGAGTTGTGTCATTGGATTATAATTTAGGTCATTTTCGTTCTCCCTAGGCTTATTCTTGTTCAATTAGGGTTTTTAACCAATCTTGTGCATCCAATAGGTGTGTTTATCTCATTGGATGATCAATTAGGTCACTTTGATCCTCCCTAGGCTTATTCTTGTCCAATTAGGGTTTTTAACCAATCTTGTGCATCCAATAGGTGTGTTTGTGTCTTTGGATGATCAATTAGGTCATTTTCGTCCTCCCTAGGCTTATTCTTGTCCAATTAGGGTTTTTAACCAATCTTGTGCATCCAATAAGTTGAGTTGTGTCATTGGATTAACATTTAGGTCATTTTGATTCTCCCTAGGCTTTTTCTTGTCGAATTAGGTTTTTAACCAATCTTGTGCATCCAATAAGTTCATTTGTGTCATTGGATTCACATTTAGGGCATTTTCGTCCTCCCTAGGCATATTCTTGTCCAATTAGGGTTTTTAACCAATCTTGTGCATCCAATACGTGTGTTTATCTCATTGGATGATCAATTAGGTCACTTTGATCCTCCCTAGGCTTATTCTTGTCCAATTAGGGTTTTTAACCAATCTTGTGCATCCAATAAGTTCATTTGTGTCATTGGATTAACATTTAGGTCATTTTCGTCCTCCCAAGGCATATTCTTGTCCAATTAGGGTTTTTAACCAATCTTGTGCATCCAATAGGCGTGTTTGTGTCATTGGATGATCAATTTAGGTCATTTTCGTCCTCCCTAGGCATATTCTTGTCCAATTAGGATTTTTAACCAATCTTGTGCATCCAATAGGTGTGTTTGTGTCATTGGATGATCAATTAGGTCATTTTCGTCATCCCTAGGCATATTCTTGTCCAACTAGGGTTTTTAACCAATCTTGTGCATCCAATAGGTGTGTTTGTCTCATTGGATGATCAATTAGGTCATTTTCGTCCTCCCTAGGCTTATTCTTGTCCAATTAGGATTTTTAACCAATCTTGTGCGTCCAATAAGTTCATTTGTGTAATTGGATTAACATTTAGGTCATTTTCGTCCTCCCTATGCATATTCTTGTCCAATTATGGTTTTTAACCAATCTTGTGCATCCAATAGGTGTGTTTGTGTAATTGGATTATCAATTAGGTCATTTTCGTCCTTTCTATGCTTATTCTTGTCCAATTATGGTTTTTAACCAATCTTGTGCATCCCATAAGTTCATTTGTGTCATTGGATGATCAATTAGGTCATTTTCGTCCTCCCTAGGCATATTCTTGTCGAACTAGGGTTTTTAACCAATCTTGTGCTTCCAATAGGTGTGTTTGTGTCATTTGATGATCAATTAGGTCATTTTCGTCCTCACTAGGCTTATTCTTGTCCAATTAGGGTTTTTAACCAATCTTGTGCATCCAATAGGTGTGTTTGTGTCATTGGATAATCAATTAGGTCATTTTCGTCCTCCCTAGGCTTATTCTTGTCCAATTAGAGTTTTTAACCAATCTTGTCCATGCAATAGGTGTGTTTGTGTCATTAGATGATCAATTAAGTCATTTTCGTCCTCCCTAGGCATATTCTTGTCCAATTAGGGTTTTTAACCAATCTTGTGCATCCAATAGGTTTGTTTGGGTCATTGGATGATCAATTAGGTCATTTTCGTCCTTTCTAGGCTTATTCTTATCAAATTAGGGTTTTTAACCAATCTTGTGCGTCCAATAGGTGAGTTTGTGTCATTGGATGATCAATTAGGTCATTTTCGTCCTCCTTAGGCTTATTCTTGTCCAATTAGGGTTTTTAACCAATCTTGTGCATCCAGTAGGTGTGTTTGTGTCATTGGATGATAAATTAGGTCATTTTCGTCCTCCCTAGGCATATTCTTGTCCAATTAGGGGTTTTAACCAATCTTGTGCATCCAATAGGTGTGTTTGTGTCATTGGATGATCAATTAGGTCATTTTCGTCCTTCCTAGGCTTATTCTTGTCCAATTAGTGTTTTTAACCAATCTTGTGCATCCAATAAGTTCATTTATGTCATTGGATTAACATTTAGGTCATTTTCGTCCTCCCTAGGCATATTCTTGTCAAATTATGGTTTTTAACCAATCTTGTGCATCCAATAGGTGTGTTTGTGTCATTGGATGATCAATTAGGTCATTTTCGTCCTTTCTATGCTTATTCTTGTCCAATTAGGGTTTTTAACTAATTTTGTGCATCCAATAAGTTCATTTGTGTCATTGGATGATCAATTAGGTCATTTTTGTCCTCCCTAGGCATATTCTTGTCGAACTAGGGTTTTTAACCAATCTTGTGCTTCCAATAGGTGTGGTTGTGTCATTGGATGATCAATTAGGTCATTTTCGTCCTCACTAGGCTTATTCTTGTCCAATTAGGGTTTTTAACCAATCTTGTGCATCCAATAGGTGTGTTTGTGTCATTGGATGATCAATTAGGTCATTTGCGTCCTCCCTAGGCTTATTCTTGTCCAATTAGGGTTTTTAACCAATCTTGTGCATCCAATAGGTGTATTTGTGTCATTGGATGATCAATTAGGTTATTTTCGTCCTCCCTAGAATTATTCTTGTCCAATTAGGGTTTTTAACCAATCTTGTGCATCCAATAAGTTCATTAGTGTCATTGGATGATCAATTAGGTCATTTTCGTCCTCCCTAGGCATGTTCTTGTCCAACTAGGGTTTTTAACCAATCTTTTGAATCCAATAGGTGTGTTTGTGTCATTGTATTATCAATTAGGTCATTTTCGTCCTCCCTAGGCATGTTCTTGTCCAACTAGGGTTTTTAACCAATCTTGTGCATCCAATAGGTGTGTTTGTGTCATTGGATGATCAATTAGGTCATTTTCGTCCTCCCTAGGCTTATTCTTGTCCAATTAGGGTTTTTAACCAATCTTGTGCATCCAATAAGTTCATTAGTGTCATTGGATGATCAATTAGGTCATTTTCGTCCTCCTTGGGCATGTTCTTGTCCAACTAGGGTTTTTAACCAATCTTGTGCATCCAATAGGTGTGTTTGTGTCATTGGATGATCAATTAGGTCATTTTCGTCCTCCCTAGGCTTATTCTTGTCCAATTAGGGTTTTTAACCAATCTTGTGCATCCAATAAGTTTGTTTGTGTCATTGAATTAATATTTAGGTCATTTTCGTCCTCGCTAGGCATATTCTTGTCCAATTATGGTTTTTAACCAATCTTGTGCATCCAATAGGTGTGTTTGTGTCATTGGATGATCAATTAGGTCATTTTTGTCCTCCCTAGGCTTATTCTTGTCCAATTAGGGTTTTTAACCAACCTTGTGCATCCAATAAGTTCATTTGTGTTATTGGATTAACATTTAGGTCATATTCGTCCTCCCTAGGCATATTCTTGTCCAATTAGGGTTTTTAACCAATCTTGTGTATCCAATAGGTGTGTTTGTGTAATTGGATGATCAATTAGGTCATTTTCGTCCTCCCTAGGCATATTCTTGTCCAATTAGGGTTTTTAACCAATCTTGTGCATCCAATAGGTGTGTTTGTGTCATTGGATGATCAATTAGGTCATTTTCGTCCTCCCTAGGCTTATTCTTGTCCAATTAGGGTTTTTAACCAATCTTGTGCATCCAATAAGTTCATTAGTGTCATTGGATGATCAATTAGGTCATTTTCGTCCTCCCTAGGCATGTTCTTGTCCAACTAGGGTTTTTAACCAATTTTGTGCATCCAATAGGTGTGTTTGTGTCATTGGATGATCAATTAGGTCATTTTCGTCCCCGCTAGGCTTATTCTTGTCCAATTAGGGTTTTTAACCAATCTTGTGCATCCAATAAGTTCATTAGTGTCATTGGATGATCAATTAGGTGATTTTCGTCCTCCCTAGGCATGTTCTTGTCCAACTAGGGTTTTTAACCAATCTTGTGCATCCAATAGGTGTGTTTGTGTCATTGGATGATCAATTAGGTCATTTTCGTCCTCCCTAGGCTTATTCTTGTCCAATTAGGGTTTTTAACCAATCTTGTGCATCCAATAAGTTGATTAGTGTCATTGGATGATCAATTAGGTCATTTTCGTCCTCCCTAGGCATGTTCTTGTCCAACTAGGGTTTTTAACCAATCTTGTGCATCCAATAGGTGTGTTTGTGTCATTGGATGATCAATTAGGTCATTTTCGTCCTCCCTAGGCTTATTCTTGTCCAATTAGGGTTTTTAACCAATCTTGTGCATCCAATAAGTTCATTAGTGTCAGTGGATGATCAATTAGGTCATTTTCGTCCTCCCTAGGCATGTTCTTGTCCAACTAGGGTTTTTAACCAATCTTGTGCATCCAATAGGTTTGTTTGTGTCATTGGATGATTAATTAGGTCATTTTCGTCCTCCCTAGGCTTTATTATTGTCCAACTAGGGTTTTTAACCAATCTTGTGCATCCAATAAGTTCATTAGTGTCATTGAATGATCAATTAGGTCATTTTCGTCCTCCCTATGCATGTTCTTGTCCAACTAGGGTTTTTAACCAATCTTGTGCATCCAATAGGTGTGTTTGTGTCATTGGATGATCAGATAGGTCATTTTCGTCCTCCCTAGGCTTATTCTTGTCCAATTAGGGTTTTTAACCAATCTTGTGCATCCAATAAGTTGAGTTGTGTTATTGGATTAACATTTAGGTCATTTTCGTTCTCCCTAGGCTTATTCTTGTCCAATTAGGGTTTTTAACCAATCTTGTGCATCCAATAAGTTGAGTTGTGTTATTGGATTAACATTTTGGTCATTTTCGTCCTCCCTAGGCTTATTCTTGTCCAATTAGGGTTTTTAACCAATCTTGTGCATCCAATAAGTTGAGTTGTGTTATTGGATTAACATTTAGGTCATTTTCGTTCTCCCTAGGCTTATTCTTGTCCAATTAGGGTTTTTAACCAATCTTGTGCATCCAATAGGTGTGTTTGTGTCATTGGATGATCAATTAGGTCATTTTCGTCCTCCCTAGGCTTATTCTTGTCCAATTAGGGTTTTTAACCAATCTTGTGCATCCAATAGGTGTGTTTGTGTCATTGGATGATCAATTAGGTCATTTTCGTCCTCCCTAGGCTTATTCTTGTCCAATTAGGGTTTTTAACCAATCTTGTGCATCCAATAGGCGTGGTTGTGTCATTGGATGATCAATTAGGTCATTTTCGTCCTCCCTAGGCTTATTCTTGTCCAATTAGGGTTTTTAACCAATCTTGTGCATCCAATAGGTGTGTTTGTGTCATTGGATGATCAATTAGGTCATTTTCGTCCTCCCTAGGCTTATTCTTGTCCAATTAGGGTTTTTAACCAATCTTGTGCATCCAATAAGTTGAGTTGTGTCATTCGATTAACATTTAGGTCATTTTCGTCCTCCGTAGGCTTATTCTTGTCCAATTAGGGTTTTTAACCAATCTTGTGCATCCAATAGGTGTGTTTGTGTCATTGGATGACCAATTAGGTCATTTTCGTCCTCCCTAGGCTTATTCTTGTCAAATTAGGGTTTTTAACCAATCTTGTGCATCCAATAGGTGTGTTTGTGTCATTGGATGATCAATTAGGTCATTTTCGTCCTCCCTAGGCTTATTCTTGTCCAATTAGGGTTTTTAACCAATCTTGTGCATCCAATAAGTTCATTAGTGTCATTGGATGATCAATTAGGTCATTTTCGTCCTACCTAGGCATGTTCTTGTCCAACTAGGGTTTTTAACCAATCTTGTGCATCCAATAAGTTCATTAGTGTCATTGGATGATCAATTAGGTCATTTTCGTCCTCCCTAGGCTTATTCTTGCCCAATTAGGGTTTTTAACCAATCTTGTGCATCCAATAAGTTGAGTTGTGTCATTGGATTAACATTTAGGTCATTTTCGTTCTCCCTAGGCTTATTCTTGTCCAATTAGGGTTTTTTA
>JBBPBR010001768.1:383921-402890 GCA_037974775.1 Cicer pinnatifidum
AACCAATCTTGTGCATCCAATAGGTGTGTTTGTGTCATTGGATGATCAATTAGGTCATTTTCGTCCTCCCTAGGATTATTCTTGTCCAATTAAGGTTTTTAACCAATCTTGTGCATCCAATAAGTTGAGTTGTGTCATTTGATTAACATTTAGGTCATTTTCGTTCTCCCTAGGCTTATTCTTGTCCAATTAGGGTTTTTAACCAATCTTGTGCATCCAATAAGTTCATTTGTGTTATTGGATTAACATTTAGGTCATATTCGTCCTCCCTCGGCATATTCTTGTCCAATTAGGGTTTTTAACCAATCTTGTGCATCCAATAGGTGTGTTTGTGTCATTGGATGATCAATTAGGTCATTTTCGTCCTCCCTAGGCATATTCTTGTCCAGTTAGGGTTTTTAACCATTCTTGTGCATCCAATAAGCGTGTTTGTGTCATTGGATGATCAATTAGGTCATTTTCGTCCTCCCTAGGCTTATTCTTGTCCAATTAGGGTTTTTAACTAATCTTGTGCATCCAATAAGTTCATTAGTGTCATTGGATGATCAATTAGGTCATTTTCGTCCTCCCTAGGCATGTTCTTGTCCAACTAGGGTTTTTAACCTATCTTGTGCATCCAATAGGTGTGTTTGTGTCATTGGATGATCAAATAGCTCATTTTCGTTCTCCCTAGGCTTATTCTTGTCTAATTAGGTTTTTAACCAATCTTGTGCATCCAATAAGTTTGTTTGTGTCATTGAATTAATATTCAGGTCATTTTCGTCCTCCCTAGGCATATTCTTGTCCAATTAGGGTTTTTAACCAATCTTGTGCATCCAATAGGTGTGTTTGTGTCATTGGATGATCAATTAGGTCATTTTCGTCCTCCCTAGGCTTATTCTTGTCCAATTAGGGTTTTTAACCAATCTTGTGCATCCAATAAGTTCATTAGTGTCATTGGATGATCAATTAGGTCATTTTCGTCCTCCCTAGGCATGTTCTTGTCCAACTAGGGTTTTTAACCAATTTTGTGCATCCAATAGGTGTGTTTGTGTCATTGGATGATCAATTAGGTCATTTTCGTCCCCGCTAGGCTTATTCTTGTCCAATTAGGGTTTTTAACCAATCTTGTGCATCCAATAAGTTCATTAGTGTCATTGGATGATCAATTAGGTGATTTTCGTCCTCCCTAGGCATGTTCTTGTCCAACTAGGGTTTTTAACCAATCTTGTGCATCCAATAGGTGTGTTTGTGTCATTGGATGATCAATTAGGTCATTTTCGTCCTCCCTAGGCTTATTCTTGTCCAATTAGGGTTTTTAACCAATCTTGTGCATCCAATAAGTTTGTTTGTGTCATTGGATTAATATTTAGGTCATTTTCGTCCTCCCTAGGCATATTCTTGTCCAACTAGGGTTTTTAACCAATCTTGTGCATCCAATAGGTGTGTTTGTGTCATTGGATGATCAATTAGGTCATTTTCGTCCTCCCTAGGCTTATTCTTGTCCAATTAGGGTTTTTAACCAATCTTGTGCATCCAATAAGTTCATTTGTGTCATTGGATTAACATTTAGGTCATTTTCGTCCTCCCTAGGCATATTCTAGTCGAATTAGGGTTTTTAACCAATCTTGTGCATCCAATAGGTGTGTTTGCGTCATTGAATGATCAATTAGGTCACTTTCCTCCTCCCTAGGCATATTCTTGTGCAATTTGGGTTTTTAACCAATCTTGTGCATCCAATAGGTGTGTTTGTGTCATTGGATGATCAATTAGGTCATTTTCGTCCTCCCTAGGCTTATTCTTGTCCAATTAGGGTTTTTAACCAATCTTGTGCATCCAATAAGTTCATTTGTGTCATTGGATTAACATTTAGGTCATTTTCGTCCTCCCTAGGCATATTCTTGTCCAGTTAGGGTTTTTAACCAATCTTGTGCATCCAATAGGTGTGTTTGTGTCATTGGATGATCAATTAGGTCATTTTCGTCCTCCCTAGGCTTATTCTTGTCCAATTAGGGTTTTTAACCAATCTTGTGCATCCAATAAGTTCATTAGTGTCATTGGATGATCAATTAGGTCATTTTCTTCCTACCTAGGCATGTTCTTGTCCAACTAGGGTTTTTAACCAATCTTGTGCATCCAATAAGTTCATTAGTGTCATTGGATGATCAATTAGGTCATTTTCGTCCTCCCTAGGCTTATTCTTGCCCAATTAGGGTTTTTAACCAATCTTGTGCATCCAATAAGTTGAGTTGTGTCATTGGATTAACATTTAGGTCATTTTCGTTCTCCCTAGGCTTATTCTTGTCCAATTAGGGTTTTTTAACCAATCTTGTGCATCCAATAAGTTCATTTGTGTAATTGGATTAACATTTAGGTCAATTTCGTCCTCCCTAGGCATATTCTTGTCCAATTAGGGTTTTTAACCAATCTTGTGCATCCAATAGGTGTGTTTGTGTCATTGGATGATCAATTAGGTCATTTTCGTCCTCCCTAGGATTATTCTTGTCCAATTAAGGATTTTAACCAATCTTGTGCATCCAATAAGTTGAGTTGTGTCATTAGATTAACATTTAGGTCATTTTCGTTCTCCCTAGGCTTATTCTTGTCCAATTAGGGTTTTTTAACCAATCTTGTGCATCCAATAAGTTCATTTGTGTAATTGGATTAACATTTAGGTCAATTTCGTCCTCCCTAGGCATATTCTTTTCCAATTAGGGTTTTTAACCAATCTTGTGCATCCAATAGGTGTGTTTGTGTCATTGGATGATCAATTAGGTCATTTTCGTCCTCCCTAGGATTATTCTTGTCCAATTAAGGTTTTTAACCAATCTTGTGCATCCAATAAGTTGAGTTGTGTCATTTGATTAACATTTAGGTCATTTTCGTTCTCCCTAGGCTTATTCTTGTCCAATTAGGGTTTTTAACCAATCTTGTGCATCCAATAAGTTCATTTGTGTTATTGGATTAACATTTAGGTCATATTCGTCCTCCGTAGGCATATTCTTGTCCAATTAGGGTTTTTAACCAATCTTGTGCATCCAATAGGTGTGTTAGTGTCATTGGACGATCAATTAGGTCATTTTCGTCCTCCCTAGGCATATTCTTGTCCAATTACGGTTTTTAACCAATATTGTGCATCCAATAGGTGTGTTTGTGTCATTGGAAGATCAATTAGGTCATTTTCGTCCACCCTAGGCTTATTATTGTCCAATTAGGGTTTTTAACCAATCTTGTGCATCCAATAAGTTCATTAGTGTCATTGGATGATCAATTAGGTCATTTTCGTGCTCCCTAGGCATGTTCTTGTCCAACTAGGGTTTTTAACCAATCTTGTGCATCCAATAGGTGTGTTTGTGTCATTGGATGATCAATTAGGTCATTTTCGTCCTCCCTAGGCATATTATTGTCCAATTAGGGTTTTTAACCAATCTTGTGCATCCAATAAGTTTGTTTGTGTCATTGAATTAATATTTAGGTCATTTTCGTCCTCCCTAAGCATATTATTGTCCAATTATGGTTTTCAACCAATCTTGTGCATCCAATAGGTGTGTTTGTGTCATTGGATGATCAATTAGGTCATTTTCGTCCTCCCTAGGCATATTCTTGTCCAATTAGGGTTTTTAACCAATCTTGTGCATCCAATAGGTGTGTTTGTGTCATTGGATGATCAATTAGGTCATTTTCGTCCTCCCTAGGCTTATTCTTGTCCAATTAGGGTTTTTAACCAATCTTGTGCATCCAATAAGTTCATTAGTGTCATTGGATGATCAATTAGGTCATTTTCGTCCTCCCTAGGCATGTTCTTGTCCAACTAGGGTTTTTAACCAATCTTGTGCATCCAATAGGTGTGTTTGTATTATTGGATGATCAATTAGGTCATTTTCGTCCTCCCTAGGCATATTCTTGTCCAATTATGGTTTTTAACCAATCTTGTGCATCCTATAAGTTGAGTTGTGTCATTGGATTAACATTTAGGTCATTTTCGTTCTCCCTAGGCTTATTCTTGTCCAATTAGGGTTTTTAACCAATCTTGTGCATCCAATAAGTTCATTTGTGTTATTGGATTAACATTTAGGTCGTATTCGTCCTCCCTAGGCATATTCTTGTCCAATTAGGGTTTTTAACCAATCTTGTGCCTCCAATAGGTGTGTTTGTGTCATTGGATGATCAATTAGGTCATTTTCGTCCTCCCTAGGTTTTTTCTTGTCCAATTAGGGTTTTAAACCAATCTTGTGCATCCAATAGGTGTGTTTGTGTCATTGGATGATTAATTAGGTCATTTTCGTCCTCCCTAGGCTTTATTCTTGTCCAATTAGGGTTTTTAACCAATCTTGTGCATCCAATAAGTTCATCAGTGTCATTGGATGATCAATTAGGTCATTTTCGTCCTCCCTAGGCATGTTCTTGTCCAACTAGGGTTTTTAACCAATCTTGTGCATCCAATAGGTGTGTTTGTGTCATTGGATGATCAATTAGGTCATTTTCGTCCTCCCTAGGCTTATTCTTGTCCAATTAGGGTTTTTAACCAATCTTGTGCATCCAATAAGTTCATTAGTGTCATTGGATGATCAATTAGGTCATTTTCGTCCTCCCTAAGCATGTTCTTGTCCAACTAGGGTTTTTAAGCAATCTTGTACTTCCAATAGGTGTGTTTGTGTCATTGGATGATCAGATAGGTCATTTTCGTCCTCCCTAGGCTTATTCTTGTCCAATTAGGGTTTTTAACCAATCTTGTGCATCCAATAAGTTGAGTTGTGTCATTGGATTATAATTTAGGTCATTTTCGTTCTCCCTAGGCTTATTCTTGTTCAATTAGGGTTTTTAACCAATCTTGTGCATCCAATAGGTGTGTTTATCTCATTGGATGATCAATTAGGTCACTTTGATCCTCCCTAGGCTTATTCTTGTCCAATTAGGGTTTTTAACCAATCTTGTGCATCCAATAGGTGTGTTTGTGTCTTCGGATGATCAATTAGGTCATTTTCGTCCTCCCTAGGCTTATTCTTGTCCAATTAGGGTTTTTAACCAATCTTGTGCATCCAATAATTTGAGTTGTGTCATTGGATTAACATTTAGGTCATTTTGATTCTCCCTAGGCTTTTTCTTGTCGAATTAGGTTTTTAACCAATCTTGTGCATCCAATAAGTTCATTTGTGTCATTGGATTCACATTTAGGGCATTTTCGTCCTCCCTAGGCATATTCTTGTCCAATTAGGGTTTTTAACCAATCTTGTGCATCCAATACGTGTGTTTATCTCATTGGATGATCTATTAGGTCACTTTGATCCTCCCTAGGCTTATTCTTGTCCAATGAGGGTTTTTAACAAATCTTGTGCATCCAATAAGTTCATTTGTGTCATTAGATTAACATTTAGGTCATTTTCGTCCTCCCAAGGCATATTCTTGTCCAATTAGGGTTTTTAACCAATCTTGTGCATCCAATAGGTGTGTTTGTGTCATTGGATGATCAATTTAGGTCATTTTCGTCCTCCCTAGGCATATTCTTGTCCAACTAGGGTTTTTAACCAATCTTGTGCATCCAATAGGTGTGTTTGTGTCATTGGATGATCAATTAGGTCATTTACGTCCTCCCTAGACATATTCTTGTCCAACTAGGGTTTTTAACCAATCTTGTGCATCCAATAGGTGTGTTTGTGTCATTGGATGATCAATTTGGTCATTTTCGTCCTCCCTAGGCATATTCTTGTCCAACTAGGGTTTTTAACCAATCTTGTGCATCCAATAGGTGTGTTTGTGTCATTGGATGATCAATTAGGTCATTTACGTCCTCCCTAGACATATTCTTGTCCAACTAGGGTTTTTAACCAATCTTGTGCATCCAATAAGTTCATTTGTGTCATTGGATGATCAATTAGGTCATTTTCGTCCTCCCTAGGCATATTCTTGTCCAACTAGGGTTTTTAACCAATCTTGTGCATCCAATAGGTGTGTTTGTGTCATTGGATGATCAATTAGGTCATTTTCGTCCTCCCTAGGCTTATTCTTGTCCAATTAGGGTTTTTAACCAATCTTGTGCATCCAATAGGTGTGTTTGTGTCATTGGATGATCAATTAGGTTATTTTCGTCCCCGCTAGGCTAATTCTTGTCCAATTAGGGTTTTTAACCAATCTTGTGCATCCAATAAGTTGAGTTGTGTCATTGGATTAACATTTAAGTCATTTTCGTCCTCCCTAGGCATATTCTTGTCCAACTAGGGTTTTTAACCAATCTTGTGCATCCAATAGGTGTGTTTGTGTCATTGGATGATCAATTAGGTCATTTTCGTCCTCCCTAGGCTTATTCTTGTCCAATTAGGGTTTTTAACCAATCTTGTGCATCCAATAAGTTCATTAGTGTCATTGGATGATCAATTAGGTCATTTTCGTTCTCCCTAGGCATATTCTTGTCCAACTAGGGTTTTTAACCAATCTTGTGCATCCAATAGGTGTGTTTGTGTCATTGGATGATCAATTAGGTCATTTTCGTCCTCCCTAGGCTTATTCTTGTCCAATTAGGGTTTTTAACCAATCTTGTGCATCCAATAAGTTCATTTGTGTCATTGGATTAACAGTTAGGTCATTTTCGTCCTCCCTAGGCATATTATTGTCCAATTAGGGTTTTTAACCAATCTTGTGCTTCCAATAGGTGTGTTTGTGTTATTGGATGATCAATTAGGTCATTTTCGTCCTCCCTAAGCTTATTCTCGTCCAATTAGGGTTTTTAACCAATCTTGTGCATCCAATAAGTTCATTTTTGTCATTGGATTGACATTTAGGTCATTTTTGTCCTCCCTAGGCATATTGTTGTCCAATTAGGGTTTTTAACCAATCTTGTGCTTCCAATAGGTGTGTTTGTGTCATTGGATGTTCAATTAGGTCATTTTCGTCCTCCCTAGGCTTATTCTTGTCCAATTAGGGTTTTTAACCAATCTTGTGCATCCAATAAGTTCATTTGTGTCATTGGATGATCAATTAGGTCATTTTCGTCCTCCCTAGGCATATTCTTGTCCAACTAGGGTTTTAAAACAATCTTGTGCATCCAATAGGTGTGTTTGTGTCATTGGACGATCAATTAGGTTATTTTCGTCCTCCCTAGGCTTATTCTTGTCCAATTAGGGTTTTTAACCAATCTTGTGCATCCAATAGGTGTGTTTGTGTCATTGGATGATCAATTAGGTCATTTTCGTCCTCCCTAGGCTTATTCTTGTCCAATTAGGGTTTTTAACCAATCTTGTGCATCCAATAGGTGTGTTTGTGTCATTGGATGATCAATTAGGTTATTTTCGTCCTCCCTAGGCTTATTCTTGTCCAATTAGGGTTTTTAACCAATCTAGTGCATCCAATAGGTGTGTTTGTGTCATTGGATGATCAATTAGGTCATTTTTGTCCTCCCTAGGCTTATTCTTGTCCAATTACGGTTTTTAACCAATCTTCTGCATCCAATAGGTGTGTTTGTGTCATTGGATGATCAATTAGGTCATTTTCGTCCTCCCTAGGCTTATTCTTGTCCAATTAGGGTTTTTAACCAATCTTGTGCATCCAATAGGTGTGTTTGTGTCATTGGATGATCAATTAGGTCATTTTCGTCCTCCCTAGGCTTATTCTTGTCCAATTAGGGTTTTTAACCAATCTTGTGCATCCAATAGGTGTGTTTGTGTCATTGGATGATCAATTAGGTCATTTTCGTCCTTTCTATGCTTATTTTTGTCCAATTAGGGTTTTTAAGCAATCTTGTGCATCCAATAAGTTCATTTGTGTCATTGGATGATCAATTAGGTCATTTTCGTCCTCCCTAGGCATATTCTTGTCCAACTAGGGTTTCTAACCAATCTTGTGCTTCCAATAGATGTGTTTGTGTCATTGGATGATCAATTAGGTCATTTTCGTCCTCCCTAGGCTTATTCTTGTCCAATTAGGGTTTTTAACCAATCTTGTGCATCCAATAGGTGTGTTTGTGTCATTGGATGATCAATTAGGTCATTTTCGTCCTCCCTAGGCTTATTCTTGTCCAATTAGGGTTTTTAACCAATCTTGTGCATCCAATAGGTGTGTTTGTGTCATTGGATGATCAATTAGGTCATTTTCGTCCTCCCTAGTCTTATTCTTGTCCAATTAGGGTTTTTAACTAATCTTGTGCATCCAATAGGTTCATTTGTGTCATTGGATGATCAATTAGGTCATTTTCGTCCTCCCTAGGCATATTCTTGTCCAACTAGGGTTTTTAACCAATCTTGTGCATCCAATAGGTGTGTTTGTGTCATTGGATGATCAATTAGGTCATTTTCGTCCTCCCTAGGCTTATTCTTGTCCAATTAGGGTTTTTAACCAATCTTGTGCATCCAATAGGTGTGTTTGTGTCATTGGATGATCAATTAGGTCATTTTCGGCCTCCCGAGGCTTATTCTTGTCCAATTAGGGTTTTTAACCAATCTTGTGCATCCAATAGGTGTGTTTGTGTCATTGGATGATCAATTAGGTCATTTTCGTCCTCCCTAGGCTTATTCTTGTCCAATTAGGGTTTTTAACCAATCTTGTGCATCCAATAGGTGTGTTTGTGTCATTGGATGACCAATTAGGTCATTTTCGTCCTCCCTAGGCAAATTCTTGTCCAATTAGGGTTTTTAACCAATCTTGTGCATCCAATAGGTGTGTTTGTGTCATTGGATGATCAATTAGGTCATTTTCGTCCTCCCTAGGCTTATTCTTGTCCAATTAGGGTTTTTAACCAATCTTGTGCATCCAATAAGTTGAGTTGTGTCATTGGATAAGCATTTAGGTCATTTTCGTCCTCCCTAGGCTTATTCTTGTCCAATTAGGGTTTTTAACCAATCTTGTGCATCCAATAAGTTCATTTGTGTCATTGGATGATCAATTAGGTCATTTTCGTCCTCCCTAGGCATATTCTTGTCCAATTAGGGTTTTTAACCAATCTTGTGCATCCAATAGGTGTGTTTGTGTCATTGGATGATCAATTAGGTCATTTTCGTCCTTTCTATGCTTTTTCTTGTCCAATTAGGGTTTTTAACCAATCTTGTGCATCCAATAGGTGTGTTTGTGTCATTGGATGATCAATTAGGTCATTTTCGTCCTCCCTAGGCATATTCTTGTCCAATTAGGGTTTTTAACCAATTTTGTGCATCCAATAGGTGTGTTTTTGTCATTGGATGATCAATTAGGTCATTTCCGTCCTCCCTAGGCTTATTCTTGTCCAATTAGGGTTTTTAACCAATCTTGTGCATCCAATAGGTGTGTTTGTGTCATTGGATGATCAATTAGGTCATTTTCGTCCTCCCTAGGCTTATTCTTGTCCAATTAGGGTTTTTAACTAATCTTGTGCATCCAATAGGTTCATTTGTGTCAATTGATGATCAATTAGGTCATTTTCGTCCTCCGTAGGCATATTCTTGTCCAACTAGGGTTTTTAACCAATCTTGTGCATCCAAAAGGTGAGTTTGTGTCATTGGATGATCAATTAGGTCATTTTCGTCCTCCCTAGGCATATTCTTGTCCAACTAGGGTTTTTAACCAATCTTGTGCATCCAATAGGTGTGTTTGTGTCATTGGATGATCAATTAGGTCATTTTCGTCCTCCCTAGGCTTATTCTTGTCCAATTAGGGTTTTTAACCAATCTTGTGCATCCAATAGGTGTGTTTGTGTCATTGGATGATCAATTAGGTCATTTTCGTCCTCCCTAGGCTTATTCTTGTCCAATTAGGGTTTTTAACCAATCTTGTGCATCCAATAAGTTTGTTTGTGTCATTGACTTAATATTTAGGTAATTTTCGTCCTCCCTAGGCATATTCTTGTCCAATTAGGGTTTTTAACCAATCTTGTGCATCCAATAAGTTCATTTGTGTCATTGGATGATCAATTAGGTCATTTTCGTCCTCCCTAAGCATATTCTTGTCCAACTAGGGTTTTTAACCAATCTTGTGCATCCAATAGGTGTGTTTGTGTCATTGGATGATCAATTAGGTCATTTTCGTCCTCCCTAGGCTTATTCTTGTCCAATTAGGGTTTTTAACCAATCTTGTGCATCCAATAGGTGTGTTTGTGTCATTGGATGATCAATTAGGTCATTTTCGTCCTACGTAGGCTTATTCTTGTCCAATTAGGATTTTTAACCAATCTTGTGCATCCAATAGGTGTGTTTGTGTCATTGGATGATCAATTAGGTCATTTTTGTCCTCCCTAGGCTTATTCTTGTCCAATTAGGGTTTTTAAGCAATCTTGTGCATCCAATAGGTGTGTTTGTGTCATTGGATGATCAATTAGGTCATTTTCGTCCTCCCTAGGCTTATTCTTGTCCAATTAGGGTTTTTAACAAATCTTGTGCATCCAATAAGTTCATTTGTGTCATTGGATGATCAATTAGGTCATTTTCGTCCTCCCTAGGCATATTCTTGTACAACTAGGGTTTTTAACCAATCTTGTGCATCCAATAAGTTCATTTGTGTCATTGGATGATCAATTAGGTCATTTTCGACCTCCCTAGGCTTATTCTTGTCCAATTAGGGTTTTTAACTAATCTTGTGCATCCAATAAGTTCATTTGTGTCATTGGATGATCAATTAGGTCATTTTCGTCCTCCCTAGGCATATTCTTGTACAACTAGGGTTTTTAACTAATCTTGTGCATCCAATAAGTTCATTTGTGTCATTGGATGATCAATTAGGTCATTTTCGTCCTCCCTAGGCATATTCTTGTCCAACTAGGGTTTTTAACCAATCTTGTGCATCCAATAGGTGTGTTTGTGTCATTGGATGATTAATTAGGTCATTTTCGTCCTCCCTAGGCTTATTCTTGTCCAATTAGGGTTTTTAACCAATCTTGTGCATCCAATAGGTGTGTTTGTGTCGTTGGATGATCAATTAGGTCATTTTCGTCCTCCCTAGGCTTATTCTTGTCCAATTAGGGTTTTTAACTAATCTTTTGCATCCGATAAGTTCATTTGTGTCATTGGATTAACATTTAGGTCATTTTCGTCCTCCCTAGGCTTATTCTTG
Organism: Cicer pinnatifidum; assembly: GCA_037974775.1. Classification (NCBI taxonomy): domain Eukaryota; kingdom Viridiplantae; phylum Streptophyta; class Magnoliopsida; order Fabales; family Fabaceae; genus Cicer; species Cicer pinnatifidum. Next base: position 394,908 of record JBBPBR010001768.1, read on the forward strand.
TCCAATTAGGGTTTTTAACCAATCTTGTGCATCCAATAAGTTCATTAGTGTCATTGGATGATCAATTAGGTCATTTTCGTCCTCCCTAGGCATGTTCTTGTCCAACTAGGGTTTTTAACCAATCTTGTGCATCCAATAGGTGTGTTTGTAACATTGGATGATCACTTAGGTCATTTTCGTCCTCCCTAGGCTTATTCTTGTCCAATTAGGGTTTTTAACCAATCTTGTGCATCCAATAAATTCATTTGTGTCATTGGATTAACATTTAGGTCATATCCGTCCTCCCTAGGCATATTCTTGTCCAATTAGGGTTTTTAACCAATCTTGTGCATCCAATAGGTGTGTTTGTGTCATTGGATGATCAATTAGGTCATTTTCGTCCTCCCAAGGCTTATTCTTGTCCAATTAGGGTTTTTAACCAATCTTGTGCATCCAATAAGTTCATTAGTGTCATTGGATGATCAATTAGGTCATTTTCGTCCTCCCTATGCATGTGCTTGTCCAACTAGGGTTTTTAACCAATCTTTTGCATCCAATAAGTTCATTTGTGTCATTGGATGATCAATTAGGTCATTTTCGTCCTCCCTAGGCATATTCTTGTCCAACTAGAGTTTTTAACCAATCTTGTGCATCCAATAGGTGTGTTTGTGTCATTGGATGATCAATTAGATCATTTTCGTCCTCCCTAGGCTTTTTCTTGTCCAATTAGGGTTTTTAACCATTCTTGTGCATCCAATAGGTGTGTTTGTGTCATTGGATGATCAATTAGGTCATTTTCGTCCTCCCTAGGCATATTCTTGTCCAATTAGGGTTTTTAACCAATCATGTGCATCCAATAGGTGTGTTTGGGTCATTGGATGATCAATTAGGTCATTTTCGTCCTCCCTAGGCATATTCTTGTCCAACTAGGGTTTTTAACCAATCTTGTGCGTCCAATAGGTGTGTTTGTGTCATTGGATGATCAATTAGGTCATTTTCGTCCTCCCTAGGCATATTCTTGTCCAACTAGGGTTTTTAACCAATCTTGTGCATCCAATAAGTTCATTTGTGTCATTGGATGATCAATTAGGTCATTTTCTTCCTCCCTAGGCATATTCTTGTCCAACTAGGGTTTTTAACCAATCTTGTGCATCCAATAGGTGTGTTTGTGTCATTGGATGATCAATTAGGTCATTTTCGTCCTCGCTAGGCTTATTCTTGTCCAATTAGGGTTTTTAACCAATCTTGTGCATCCAATAGGTGTGTTTGTGTCATTGGATGATCAATTAGGTCATTTTCGTCCTCCCAAGGCTTATTCTTGTCCAATTAGGGTTTTTAACCAATCTTGTGCATCCAATAAGTTCATTAGTGTCATTGGATTATCAATTAGGTCATTTTCGTCCTCCCTAGGCATGTTCTTGTCCAACTAGGGTTTTTAACCAATCTTTTGCATCCAATAAGTTCATTTGTGTCATTGGATGATCAATTAGGTCATTTTCGTCCTCCCTAGGCATATTCTTGTCCAACTAGGGTTTTTAACCAATCTTGTGCATCCAATAGGTGTGTTTGTGTCATTGGATGATCAATTAGATCATTTTCGTCCTCACTAGGCTTATTCTTGTCCAATTAGGGTTTTTAACCAATCTTGTGCATCCAATAGGTGTGTTTGTGTCATTGGATGATCAATTAGGTCATTTTCGTCCTCCCTAGGCATATTCTTGTCCAATTATGGTTTTTAACCAATCTTGTGCATCCAATAGGTGTGTTTGTGTAATTGGATGATCAATTAGGTCATTTTCGTCCTTTCTATGCTTATTCTTGTCCAATTAGGGTTTTTAACCAATCTTGTGCATCCAATAAGTTCATTTGTGTCATTGGATGATCAATTAGGTCATTTTCGTCCTCCCTAGGCATATTCTTGTCGAACTAGGGTTTTAAACCAATCTTGTGCTTCCAATAGGTGTGTTTGTGTCATTTGATGATCAATTAGGTCATTTTCGTCCTCACTAGGCTTATTCTTGTCCAATTAGGGTTTTTAATTAATCTTGTGCATCCAATAGGTGTGTTTGTGTCATTGGATAATCAATTAGGTCATTTTCGTCCTCCCTAGGCTTATTCTTGTCCAATTAGAGTTTTTAACCAATCTTGTCCATCCAATAGGTGTGTTTGTGTCATTGGATGATCAATTAGGTCATTTTCGTCCTCCCTAGGCATATTCTTGTCCAATTAGGGTTTTTAACCAATCTTGTGCATCCAATAGGTGTGTTTGGGTCATTGGATGATCAATTAGGTCATTTTCGTCCTTTCTAGGCTTATTCTTATCCAATTAGGGTTTTTAACCAATCTTGTGCGTCCAATAGGTGAGTTTGTGTCATTGGATGATCAATTAGGTCATTTTCGTCCTCCTTAGGCTTATTCTTGTCCAATTAGGGTTTTTAACCAATCTTGTGCATCTAGTAGGTGTGTTTGTGTCATTGGATGATAAATTAGGTCATTTTCGTCCTCCCTAGGCATATTCTTGTCCAATTAGGGTTTTTAACCAATCTTGTGCATCCAATAGGTGTGTTTGTGTCATTGGATGATCAATTAGGTCATTTTCGTCCTTCCTAGGCTTATTCTTGTCCAATTAGTGTTTTTAACCAATCTTGTGCATCCAATAAGTTCATTTGTGTCATTGGATTAACATTTAGGTCATTTTCGTCCTCCCTAGGGATATTCTTGTCCAATTATGGTTTTTAACCAATCTTGTGCATCCAATAGGTGTGTTTGTGTCATTGGATGATCAATTAGGTCATTTTCGTCCTTTCTATGCTTATTCTTGTCCAATTAGGGTTTTTAACCAATCTTGTGCATCCAATAAGTTCATTTGTGTCAAATGATGATCAATTAGGTCATTTTTGTCCTCCCTAGGCATATTCTTGTCGAACTAGGGTTTTTAACCAATCTTGTGCTTCCAATAGGTGTGTTTGTGTCATTGGATGATCAATTAGGTCATTTTCGTCCTCACTAGGCTTATTCTTGTCCAATTAGGGTTTTTAACCAATCTTGTGCATCCAATAGGTGTTTTTGTGTCATAGGATGATCAATTAGGTCATTTTCGTCCTCCCTAGGCTTATTCTTGTCCAATTAGGGTTTTTAACCAATCTTGTGCATCCAATAGGTGTATTTGTGTCATTGGATGAACAATTAGGTCATTTTCGTCCTCCCTAGGCTTATTCTTGTCCAATTAGGGTTTTTAACCAATCTTGTGCATCCAATAAGTTCATTAGTGTCATTGGATGATCAATTAGGTCATTTTCGTCCTCCCTAGGCATGTTCTTGTCCAACTAGGGTTTTTAACCAATCTTGTGCATCCAATAGGTGTGTTTGTGTCATTGGATGATCAATTAGGTCATTTTCGTCCTCCCTAGGCATATTCTTGTCCAGTTAGGGTTTTTAACCAATCTTGTGCATCCAATAGGTGTGTTTGTGTCATTGGATGATCAATTAGGTCATTTTTATCTTCCCTAGGCTTATTCTTGTCCAATTAGGGTTTTTAACCAATCTTGTGCATCCAATAAGTTCATTAGTGTCATTGGATGATCAATTAGGTCATTTTCGTCCTCCCTAGGCTTATTCTAGTCCAATTAGGGTTTTTAACCAATCTTGTGCATCCAATAAGTTCATTAGTGTCATTGGATGATCAATTAGGTCATTTTCGTCCTCCCTAGGCATGTTCTTGTCCAACTAGGGTTTTTAACCAATCTTGTGCATCCAATAGGTGTGTTTGTGTCATTGGATGATCAATTAGGTCATTTTCGTCCTCCCTAGGCATATTCTTGTCCAGTTAGGGTTTTTAACCAATCTTGTGCATCCAATAGGTGTGTTTGTGTCATTGGATGATCAATTAGGTCATTTTCGTCTTCCCTGGGCTTATTCTTGTCCAATTAGGGTTTTTAACCAATCTTGTGCATCCAATAAGTTCATTAGTGTCATTGGATGATCAATTAGGTCATTTTCGTCCTCCCTAGGCTTATTCTTGTCCAATTAGGGTTTTTAACCAATCTTGTGCATCCAATAAGTTCATTAGTGTCATTGGATGATCAATTAGGTCATTTTCGTCCTCCCTAGGCATGTTCTTGTCCAACTAGGGTTTTTAACCAATCTTGTGCATCCAATAGGTGTGTTTGTGTCATTGGATGATCAATTAGGTCATTTTCGTCCTCCCTAGGCTTATTCTTGTCCAATTAGGGTTTTTAACCAATCTTGTGCATTCAATAAGTTGAGTTGTGTCATTGGATTAACATTTAGGTCATATCCGTCCTCCCTAGGCATATTCTTGCCCAATTAGGGTTTTTAACCAATCTTGTGCATCCAATAGGTGTGTTTGTGTCATTGGATGATCAATTAGGTCATTTTCGTCCTCCCTAGGCATATTCTTGTCCAATTAGGGTTTTTAACCACTCTTGTGCATCCAATAGGTGTGTTTGTGTCATTGGATGATCAATTAGGCATTTTCGTCCTCCCTAGGCTTATTCTTGTCCAATTAGGGTTTTTAACTAATCTTGTGCATCCAATAGGTGTGTTTGTGACATTGGATGATCAATTAGGTCATTTTCGTCCTCCCTAGGCTTATTCTTGTCCAATTAGGGTTTTTAACCAATCTTGTGCATCCAATAAGTTCATTTGTGTCATTGGATTAACATTTAGGTCATTTTCATCGTCCCTAGGCATATTCTTGTCCAATTAGGGTTTTTAACCAATCTTGTGCTTCCAATAGGTGTGTTTGTGTCATAGGATGATCAATTAGGTCATTTTCGTCCTCCCTAGGCTTATTCTTGTCCAATTAGGGTTTTTAACCAGTCTTGTGCATTCAATAACTTTGTTTGTGTCATTGAAATAATATTTAGGTCATTTTCGTCCTCCCTAGGCATATTCTTGTCCAATTAGGGTTTTTAACCAATCTTGTGCATCCAATAGGTGTGTTTGTGTCATTGGATGATCAATTAGGTCATTTTCGTCCTCCCTAGGCTTATTCTTGTCCAATTAGAGTTTTTAACCAATCTTGTGCATCCAATAACTTTGTTTGTGTCATTGAATTAATATTTAGGTCATTTTCGTCCTCCCTAGGCATATTCTGGTCCAATTAGGGTTTTTAACTAATCTTGTGCATCCAATAGGTGTGTTTGTGGCAATGGATGATCAATTAGGTCATTTTCGTCCTCCCTAGGCATATTCTTGTCCAATTAGGGTGTTTAACCAATCTTGTGCGTCCAATAGGTGTGTTTGTGTCATTGGATGATCAATTAGGTCATTTTCGTCCTCCCTAGGCTTATTCTGGTCCAATTAGGGTTTTTAACCAATCTTGTGCATCCAATAGGTGTGTTTGTGTCATTGGATGATCAATTAGGTCATTTTCGTCCTCCCTAGGCTTATTCTTGTCCAATTAGAGTTTTTAACCAATCTTGTGCATCCAATAACTTTGTTTGTGTCATTGAATTAATATTTAGGTCATTTTCGTCCTCCCTAGGCATATTCTTGTCCAATTAGGGTTTTAAACCAATCTTGTGCATCCAATAGGTGTGTTTGTGTCATTGGATGATCAATTAGGTCATTTACGTCCTCCCTAGGCTTATTCTTGTACAATTAGGGTTTTTAACCAATCTTGTGCATCCAATAACTTTGTTTGTGTCATTAAATTAATATTTAGCTCATTTTCTTGCTCCCTAGGCATATTCTTGTCCAATTAGGGTTTTTAACCAATCTTGTGCATCCAATAGGTGTGTTTGTGTCATTGGATGATCAATTAGGTCATTTTCGTCCTCCCTAGGCATATTCTTGTCCAATTAGGGTTTTTAACCAATCTTGTGCATCCAATAAGTTGAGTTGTGTCATTGGATTAACATTTAGGTCATTTTCGATCTCCCTAGGCTTATTCTTGTCCAATTAGGGTTTTTAACCAATCTTGTGCATCCAATAGGTGTGTTTGTGTCATTGGATGATCAATTAGGTCATTTTCGTCCTCCCTAGGCATATTCTTGTCCAATTAGGGTTTTTAACCAATCTTGTGCATCCAATGGGTGTGTTTGTGTCATTGGATGACCAATTAGGTCATTTTCGTCCTCCCTAGGCTTATTCTTGTCCAATTAGGGTTTTTAACCAATCTTGTGCATCCAATAGGTGTGTTTGTGTCATTGGATGATCAATTAGGTCATTTTCGTCCTCCCTAGGCTTATTCTTGTCCAATTAGGGTTTTTAACCAATCTTGTGCATCCAATAGGTGTGTTTGTGTCATTGAATTAATATTTAGGTCCTTTTCGTCCTCCCTAGGCATATTCTTGTCCAATTAGGGTTTTTAACCAATCTTGTGCATCCAATAGGTGTGTTTGTGTCATTGGATGATCAATTAGGTCATTTTTGTCCTCCCTAGGCTTATTCTTGTCCAACTAGGGTTTTTAACCAATCTTGTGCATCCAATAAGTTCATTAGTGTCAATGGATGATCTATTAGGTCATTTTCGTCCTCCCTAGGCATGTTCTTGTCCAACTAGGGTTTTTAACCAATCTTGTGCATCCAATAGGTGTGTTTGTGTCATTGGATGATCAATTAGGTCATTTTCGTCCTCCCTAGGCTTATTCTTGTCCAATTAGGGTTTTTAACCAATCTTGTGCATCCAATAGGTGTGTTTGTGTCATTGGATGATCAATTAGGTCATTTTCGTCCTCCCTAGGCTTATTCTTGTCCAATTAGGGTTTTTAACCAATCTTGTTCATCCAATAAGTGTGTTTGTGTCATTGGATGATCAATTAGGTCATTTTCGTCCTCCCTAGGCTTATTCTTGTCCAATTAGGGTTTTTAACCAATCTTGTGCATCCAATAGGTGTGTTTGTGTCATTGGATGATCAATTAGGTCATTTTCGTCCTCCCTAGGCTTATTCTTTCCCAATTAGGGTTTTTAACCAATCTTGTGCAACCAATAAGTTCATTTGTGTCATTGGATTAACATTTAGGTCATTTTCGTCCTCCTTAGGTATATTCTTGTCCAATTAGGGTTTTTAACCAATCTTGTGCATCCAATAGGTGTGTTTGTGTCATTGGATAATCAATTTAGGTCATTTTCGTCCTCCCTAGGCATATTCTTGTCGAATTAGGGTTTTTAACCAATCTTGTGCATCCAATAGGTGTGTTTGTGGCAATGGATGATCGATTAGGTCATTTTCGTCCTCCCTAGGCTTATTCTTGTCCAATTAGGGTTTTTAACCAATCTTGTGCATCCAATAGGTGTGTTTGTGTCATTGGATGATCAATTAGGTCATTTTCGTCCTCCCTAGGCTTATTCTTGTCCAATTAGGGTTTTTAACCAATCTTGTGCAGCTAATAGGTGTGTTTGTGTCATTGGATGATCAATTAGGTCATTTTCTTCATCCCTAGGCATATTCTTGTCCAATTAGGCTTTTTAACCAATCTTGTGCATCCAATAGGTGTGTTTGTGTCATTAGATGATCAATTAGGTCATTATTGTCCTCCCTAGGCTTAATCTTGTCCAATTAGGGTTTTTAACCAATCTTGTGCATCCAATAAGTTCATTAGTGTCATTGGATGATCAATTAGGTCATTTTCGTCCTCCCTAGGCATGTTCTTGTCCAACTAGGGTTTTTAACCAATCTTGTGCATCCAATAGGTGTGTTTGTGTCATTGGATGATCAATTAGGTCATTTTCGTCCTCCCTAGGCTTATTCTTGTCCAATTAGGGTTTTTAACCAATCTTGTGAATTCATTAAGTTTGTTTGTGTCATTGAATTAATATTTAGGTCATTTTCGTCCTCCCTAGACATATTCTTGTCCAATTAGGGTTTTTAACCAATCTTGTGCATCCAATAGGTGTGTTTGTGTCATTGGATGATCAATTAGGTCATTTTCGTCTTCCCTAGGCTTATTCTTGTCCAATTAGGGTTTTTAACCAATCTTGTGAATCCAATAAGTTCATTTGTGTCATTGGATTAACATTTAGGTCATTTTCGTCCT
>JBBPBR010001768.1:403041-434301 GCA_037974775.1 Cicer pinnatifidum
TAGGTCATTTTCGTCTTCCCTAGGCTTATTCTTGTCCAATTAGGGTTTTTAACCAATCTTGTGAATCCAATAAGTTCATTTGTGTCATTGGATTAACATTTAGGTCATTTTCGTCCTCCCTAGGCATATTCTTGTCCAATTAGGGTTTTTAACCAATCTTGTGCATCCAATAGGTGTGTTTGTGTCATTGGATGATCAATTAGGTTATTTTCGTCCTCCCTAGGCTTATTCTTGTCCAATTAGGGTTTTTAACCAATCTTGTGCATCCAATAGGTGTTAAACCAATCTTGTGCATCCAATAGGTGTGTTTATGGCAATAGATGATCAATTAGGTCATTTTCGTCCTCCCTAGGCTTATTCTTGTCCAATTAGGGTTTTTAACCAATCTTGTGCATCCAATAGGTGTGTTTGTGTCATTGGATGATCAATTAGGTCATTTTCGTCCTCCCTAGGCTTATTCTTGTCCAATTAGGGTTTTTAACCAATCTTGTGCATCCAATAACTTTGTTTGTGTCATTGAATTAATATTTTGGTCATTTTCGTCCTCCCTAGGCATGTTCTTGTCCAACTAGGGTTTTTAACCAATCTTGTGCATCCAATTGGTGTGTTTGTGTCATTGGATGATCAATTAGGTCATTTTCGTCCTCCCTAGGCTTATTCTTGTCCAATTAGGGTTTTTAACCAATCTTGTGCATCCAATAGGTGTGTTTGTGTCATTGGATGATCAATTAGGTCATTTTCGTCCTCCCTAGGCTTATTCTTGTCCAATTAGGGTTTTTAACCAATCTTGTGCATCCAATAAGTTGAGTTGTGTCATTGGATTAACATTTAGGTCATATTCGTCCTCCCTAAGCTTATTCTTGTCCAATTAGGGTTTTTAACCAATCTTGTGCATCCAATAGGTGTGTTTGTGTCATTGGATGATCAATTAGGTCATTTTCGTCCTCCCTAGGCTTATTCTTGTCCAATTAGGGTTTTTAACCAATCTTGTGCATCCAATAAGTTCATTAGTGTCATTGGATGATCAATTAGGTCATTTTCGTCCTCTCTAGGCATGTTCTTGTCCAACTAGGGTTTTTAACCAATCTTGTGCATCCAATAGGTGTGTTTGTGTCATTGGATGAACAATTAGGTCATTTTCGTCCTCCCTAGGCTTATTCTTGTCCAATTAGGGTTTTTAACCAATTTTGTGCATCCAATAGGTGTGTTTGTGTCATTGGATGAACAATTAGGTCATTTTCGTCCTCCCTAGGCTTATTCTTGTCCAATTAGGGTTTTTAACCAATCTTGTGCATCCAATAGGTGTGTTTGTGTCATTGGATGATCAATTAGGTCATTTTCGTCCTCCCTAGGCTTATTCTTGTCCAATTAGGGTTTTTAACCAATCTTGTGCATCCAATAAGTTCATTAGTGTCATTGGATGATCAATTAGGTCATTTTCGTCCTCCCTAGGCATGTTCTTGTCCAACTAGGGTTTTTAACCAGTCTTGTGCATCCAATAGGTGTGTTTGTGTCATTGGATGATCAATTAGGTCATTTTCGTCCTCCCTAGGCTTATTCTTGTCCAATTAGGGTTTTTAACCAATCTTGTGCATCCAATAAGTTCATTAGTGTCATTGGATGATCAATTAGGTCATTTTCGTCCTCCCTAGGGATGTTCTTGTCCAACTAGGGTTTTTAACCAATCTTGTGCATCCAATAGGTGTGTTTGTGTCATTGGATGATCAGTTAGGTCATTTTCGTCCTCCCTAGGCTTATTCTTGTCCAATTAGGGTTTTTAACCAATCTTGTGCATCCAATAGGTGTGTTTGTGTCATTGGATTAACATTTAGGTCATATCCGTCCTCCCTAGGCATATTCTTGTCCAATTAGGGTTTTTAACCAATCTTGTGCATCCAATAGGTGTGTTTGTGTCATTGGATGAACAATTAGGTCATTTTCGTCCTCTCTAGGCTTATTCTTGTCCAATTAGGGTTTTTAACCAATCTTGTGCATCCAATAAATTTGTTTATGTCATTGAATTAATATTTGGGTCATTTTCGTCGTCCCTAGGCATATTCTTGTCCAATTATGGTTTTTAACCAATCTTGTGCATCCAATAGGTGTGTTTCTGTCATTGGATGATCAATTAGGTCATTTTCGTCCGCCGTAGGCATATTCTTGTCCAATTAGGGTTTTTAACCAATCTTGTGCATCCAATAGGTGTGTTTGTGTCATTGGATGATCAATTAGGTCATTTTCGTCCTCCCTAGGCTTATTCTTGTCCAATTAGGGTTTTTAACCAATCTTGTGCATCCAATAAGTTCATTAGTGTCATTGGATGATCAATTAGGTCATTTTCGTCCTCCCTAAGCATGTGCTTGTCCAACTAGGGTTTTTAACCAATCTTGTGCTTCCAATAGGTGTGTTTGTGTCATTGGATGATCAGATAGGTCATTTTCGTCCTCCTTAGGCTTATTCTTGTCCAATTAGGGTTTTTAACCAATCTTGTGCATCCAATAAGTTGAGTTGTGTCATTGGATTATAATTTAGGTCATTTTCGTTCTCCCTAGGCTTATTCTTGTTCAATTAGGGTTTTTAACCAATCTTGTGCATCCAATAGGTGTGTTTATCTCATTGGATGATCAATTAGGTCACTTTGATCCTCCCTAGGCTTATTCTTGTCCAATTAGGGTTTTTAACCAATCTTGTGCATCCAATAGGTGTGTTTGTGTCTTTGGATGATCAATTAGGTCATTTTCGTCCTCCCTAGGCTTATTCTTGTCCAATTAGGGTTTTTAACCAATCTTGTGCATCCAATAAGTTGAGTTGTGTCATTGGATTAACATTTAGGTCATTTTGATTCTCCCTAGGCTTTTTCTTGTCGAATTAGGTTTTTAACCAATCTTGTGCATCCAATAAGTTCATTTGTGTCATTGGATTCACATTTAGGGCATTTTCGTCCTCCCTAGGCATATTCTTGTCCAATTAGGGTTTTTAACCAATCTTGTGCATCCAATACGTGTGTTTATCTCATTGGATGATCAATTAGGTCACTTTGATCCTCCCTAGGCTTATTCTTGTCCAATTAGGGTTTTTAACCAATCTTGTGCATCCAATAAGTTCATTTGTGTCATTGGATTAACATTTAGGTCATTTTCGTCCTCCCAAGGCATATTCTTGTCCAATTAGGGTTTTTAACCAATCTTGTGCATCCAATAAGTTGAGTTGTGTCATTGGATTATAATTTAGGTCATTTTCGTTCTCCCTAGGCTTATTCTTGTTCAATTAGGGTTTTTAACCAATCTTGTGCATCCAATAGGTGTGTTTATCTCATTGGATGATCAATTAGGTCACTTTGATCCTCCCTAGGCTTATTCTTGTCCAATTAGGGTTTTTAACCAATCTTGTGCATCCAATAGGTGTGTTTGTGTCATTGGATGATCAATTAGGTCATTTTCGTCCTTCCTAGGCTTATTCTTGTCCAATTAGTGTTTTTAACCAATCTTGTGCATCCAATAAGTTCATTTGTGTCATTGGATTAACATTTAGGTCATTTCCGTCCTCCCTAGGGATATTCTTGTCCAATTATGGTTTGTAACCAATGTTGTGCATCCAATAGGTGTGTTTGTGTCATTGGATGATCAATTAGGTCATTTTCGTCCTTTCTATGCTTATTCTTGTCCAATTAGGGTTTTTAACCAATCTTGTGCATCCAATAAGTTCATTTGTGTCAAATGATGATCAATTAGGTCATTTTTGTCCTCCCTAGGCATATTCTTGTCGAACTAGGGTTTTTAACCAATCTTGTGCTTCCAATAGGTGTGTTTGTGTCATTGGATGATCAATTAGGTCATTTTCGTCCTCACTAGGCTTATTCTTGTCCAATTAGGGTTTTTAACCAATCTTGTGCATCCAATAGGTGTTTTTGTGTCATAGGATGATCAATTAGGTCATTTTCGTCCTCCCTAGGCTTATTCTTGTCCAATTAGGGTTTTTAACCAATCTTGTGCATCCAATAGGTGTATTTGTGTCATTGGATGAACAATTAGGTCATTTTCGTCCTCCCTAGGCTTATTCTTGTCCAATTAGGGTTTTTAACCAATCTTGTGCATCCAATAAGTTCATTAGTGTCATTGGATGATCAATTAGGTCATTTTCGTCCTCCCTAGGCATGTTCTTGTCCAACTAGGGTTTTTAACCAATCTTGTGCATCCAATAGGTGTGTTTGTGTCATTGGATGATCAATTAGGTCATTTTCGTCCTCCCTAGGCATATTCTTGTCCAGTTAGGGTTTTTAACCAATCTTGTGCATCCAATAGGTGTGTTTGTGTCATTGGATGATCAATTAGGTCATTTTTATCTTCCCTAGGCTTATTCTTGTCCAATTAGGGTTTTTAACCAATCTTGTGCATCCAATAAGTTCATTAGTGTCATTGGATGATCAATTAGGTCATTTTCGTCCTCCCTAGGCTTATTCTAGTCCAATTAGGGTTTTTAACCAATCTTGTGCATCCAATAAGTTCATTAGTGTCATTGGATGATCAATTAGGTCATTTTCGTCCTCCCTAGGCATGTTCTTGTCCAACTAGGGTTTTTAACCAATCTTGTGCATCCAATAGGTGTGTTTGTGTCATTGGATGATCAATTAGGTCATTTTCGTCCTCCCTAGGCATATTCTTGTCCAGTTAGGGTTTTTAACCAATCTTGTGCATCCAATAGGTGTGTTTGTGTCATTGGATGATCAATTAGGTCATTTTCGTCTTCCCTGGGCTTATTCTTGTCCAATTAGGGTTTTTAACCAATCTTGTGCATCCAATAAGTTCATTAGTGTCATTGGATGATCAATTAGGTCATTTTCGTCCTCCCTAGGCTTATTCTTGTCCAATTAGGGTTTTTAACCAATCTTGTGCATCCAATAAGTTCATTAGTGTCATTGGATGATCAATTAGGTCATTTTCGTCCTCCCTAGGCATGTTCTTGTCCAACTAGGGTTTTTAACCAATCTTGTGAATCCAATAGGTGTGTTTGTATCATTGGATGATCAATTAGGTCATTTTCGTCCTCCCTAGGCATATTCTTGTCCAATTAGGGTTTTTAACCATTCTTGTGCATCCAATAAGTTGAGTTGTGTCATTGGATTAACATTTAGGTCATTTTCGTTCTCCCTAGGCTTATTCTTGTCCAATTAGGGTTTTTAACCAATCTTGTGCATCCAATAAGTTCATTTGTGTCATTGGATTCACATTTAGGTCATATTCGTCCTCCCTAGGCATATTTTTGTCCAATTAGGGTATTTAACCAATCTTGTGCATCCAATAAGTTTGTTTGTGTCATTGAATTAATATTTAGGTCATTTTCGTCCTCCCTAGGCATATTCTTGTCCAACTAGGGTTTTTAACCAATCTTGTGCATCCAATAGGTGTGTTTGTGTCATTGGATGATCAATTAGGTCATTTTCGTCCTCCCTAGGCTTATTCTTGTCCAATTAGGGTTTTTAACCAATCTTGTGCATCCAATAACTTTGTTTGCGTCATTGAATTAATATTTAGGTCATTTTCCTCCTCCCTAGGCATATTCTTGTGCAATTTGGCTTTTTAACCAATCTTGTGCATCCAATAGGTGTGTTTGTGTCATTGGATGATCAATTAGGTCATTTTCGTCCTCCCTAGGCTTATTCTTGTCCAATTAGGGTTTTTAACCAATCTTGTGCATCCAATAAGTTCATTTGTGTCATTGGATTAACATTTAGGTCATTTTCGTCCTCCCTAGGCTTATTCTTGCCCAATTAGGGTTTTTAACCAATCTTGTGCATCCAATAAGTTGATTTGTGTCATTGGATTAACATTCAGGTCATTTTCGTCCTCCCTAGGCTTATTCTTGTCCAATTAGGGTTTTTAACCAATCTTGTGCATCCAATAGGTGTGTTTGTGTCATTGGATGATCAATTAGGTCATTTTCGTCCTCCCTAGGCTTATTCTTGTCCAATTAGGGTTTTTAACCAATCTTGTGCATCCAATAGGTGTGTTTGTGTCATTGGATGATCAATTAGGTCATTTTCGTCCTCCCTAGGCTTATTCTTGTCCAATTAGGGTTTTTAACCAATCTTGTGCATCCAATAGGTGTGTTTGTGTCATTGGATGATCAATTAGGTCATTTTCATCATCCCAAGGCTTATTCTTGTCCAATTAGGGTTTTTAACCAATCTTGTGCATCCAATAACTTTGTTTGTGTCATTGAATTAATATTTAGGTCATTTTCGTCCTCCTTAGGCATATTCTTGTCGAATTAGGGTTTTTAACCAATCTTGTGAATCCAATCGGTGTGTTTCTGTCATTGGATGATCAATTAGGTCATTTTCGTCCTCCCTAGGCTTATTCTTGTCCAATTAGGGTTTTTAACCAATCTTGTGCATCCAATAGGTGTGTTTGTGTCATTGGATGATCAATTAGGTCATTTTCGTCCTCCCTAGGCTTATTCTTGTCCAATTAGGGTTTTTAACCAATCTTGTGCATCCAATAGGTGTGTTTGTGTCATTGGATGATCAATTAGGTCATTTTCGTCCTCCCTAGGCTTATTCTATCCAATAAGTTCATTTGTGTCATTGGATGATCAATTAGGTCATTTTCGTCCTCCTTAGGCATATTCTTGTCCAACTAGGGTTTTTAACCAATCTTGTGCATCCAATAAGTTCATTTGTGTCATTGGATGATCAATTAGGTCATTTTCGTCCTCCCTAGGCATATTCTTGTCCAACTAGGGTTTTTAACCAATCTTGTGCATCCAATAGGTGTGTTTGTGTCATTGGATGATCAATTAGGTCATTTTCGTCCTCCCTAGGCTTATTCTTGTCCAATTAGGGTTTTTAACCAATCTTGTGCATCCAATAAGTTCATTAGTGTCATTGGATGATCAATTAGGTCATTTTCGTCCTCCCTAGGCATGTTCTTGTCCAACTAGGGTATTTAACCAATCTTGTGCATCCAATAGGTGTGTTTGTGTCATTGGATGATCAATTAGGTAATTTTCGTCCTCCCTAGGCTTATTCTTGTCCAATTAGGGTTTTTAACCAATCTTGTGCATCCAATAAGTTCATTTGTGTCATTGGATGATCAATTAGGTCATTTTCGTCCTCCCTAGGCATATTCTTGTCTAACCAGGGTTTTTAACCAATCTTGTGCATCCAATAGGTGTGTTTGTGTCATTGGATGATCAATTAGGTCATTTTCGTCCTCCCTAGGCTTATTCTTGTCCAATTAGGGTTTTTAACCAATCTTGTGCATCCAATAGGTGTGTTTGTGTCATTGGATGATCAATTAGGTCATTTTCGTCCTCCCTAGGCTTATTCTTGTCCAATTAGGGTTTTTAACTAATCTTGTGCATCAAATAAGTTTGTTTGTGTCATTGAATTATTATTTAGGTCATTTTCGTCCTCCCTAGGCATATTCTTGTCCAATTAGGCTTTTTAACCAATCTTGTGCATCCAATAGGTGTGTTTGTGTCATTGGATGATCAATTAGGTCATTTTCGTCCTCCCTAGGCTAATTCTTGTCCAATTAGGGTTTTTAACCAATCTTGTGCATCCAATAGGTGTGTTTGTGTCATTGGATGATCAATTAGGTCATTTTCGTCCTCCGTAGGCTTATTCTTGTCCAATTAGGGTTTTTAACCAATCTTGTGCATCCAATAAGTTCATTAGTGTCATTGGATGATCAAGTAGGTCATTTTCGTCCTCCCTAGGCATGTTCTTGTCCAACTAGGGTTTTTAACCAATCTTGTGCATCCAATAGGTGTGTTTGTGTCATTGGATGATCAATTAGGTCATTTTCGTCCTCCCTAGGCTTATTCTTGTCCAATTAGGGTTTTTAACCAATCTTGTGCATCCAATAAGTTCATTAGTGTCATTGGATGATAAATTTGGTCATTTTCGTCCTCCCTAGGCATGTTCTTGTCCAACTAGGGTTTTTAACCAATCTTGTGCATCCAATAGGTGTGTTTGTGTCATTGGATGATCAATTAGGTCATTTTCGTCCTCCCTAGGCATATTCTTGTCCAATTAGGGTTTTTAACAAATCTTGTGCATCCAATAAGTTGAGTTGTGTCATTGGATTTACATTTAGGTCATTTTCGTCCTCCCTAGGCTTATTCTTGTCCAATTAGGGTTTTTAACCAATCTTGTGCATCCAATAGGTGTGTTTGTGTCATTGGATGATCAATTAGGTCATTTTCGTCCTCCCTAGGCTTATTCTTGTCCAATTAGGGTTTTTAACCAATCTTGTGCATCCGATAAGTTTGTTTGTGTCATTGAATTAATATTTAGGTCATTTTCGTCCTCCCTAGGCATATTCTTGTCCAATAATGGGTTTTTAACCAATCTTGTGCATCCAATAGGTGTGTTTGTGTCATTGGATGATCAATTAGGTCATTTACGTCCTCCCTAGGCTTATTCTTGTCCAATTAGGGTTTTTAACCAATCTTGTGCATCCAATAACTTTGTTTGTGTCATTAAATTAATATTTAGGTCATTTTCGTCCTCCCTAGGCATATTCTTGTCCAATTAGGGTTTTTAACCAATCTTGTGCATCCAATAGGTTTGTTTGTGTCATTGGATGATCAATTAGGTCATTTTCGTCCTCCCTAGGCATATTCTTGTCCAATTAGGGTTTTTAACCAATCTTGTGCATCCAATAGGTGTGTTTGTGTCATTGGATGATGAATTAGGTCATTTTCGTCCATCCTAGGCTTATTCTTGTCCAATTAGGGTTTTTAACCAATCTTGTGCAACCAATAAGTTCATTTGTGTCAATGGATTAACATTTAGGTCATTTTCGTCCTCCATAGGCATATTCTTGTCCAATTAGGATTTTTAACCAATCTTGTGCATCCAATAGGTGTGATTGTGTCATTGGATGATCAATTAGGTCATTTTCGTCCGTTCTATGCTTATTCTTGTCCAATTACGGATTTTAACCAATCTTGTGCATCCAATAAGTTCATTTGTGTCATTGGATGATCAATTAGGTCATTTTCGTCCTCCCTAGGCATATTCTTGTCCAACTAGGGTTTTTAACCAATCTTGTGCATCCAATAGGTGTGTTTGTGTCATTGGATGATCAATTAGGTCATTTTCGTCCTCCCTAGGCTTATTCTTGTCCAATTAGGGTTTTTAACCAATCTTGTGCATCCAATAACATTGATTGTGTCATTGAATTAATATTTAGGTCATTTTCGTCCTCCCTAGGCATATTCTTGTCCAATTAGGGTTTTTAACCAATCTTGTGCATCCAATAGGTGTGTTTGTGTCATTGGATGATCAATTAGGTCATTTTCGTCCTCCCTAGGCATATTCTTGTCCGATTAGGGTTTTTAACCAATCTTGTGCATCCAATAACTTTGTTTGTGTCATTGAATTAATATTTAGGTCATTTTCGTCCTCCCTAGGCATATTCTTGTCCAATTAGGGTTTTTAACCAATCTTGTTTATCCAATAGGTGTGTTTGTGGCATTGGATGATCAATTAGGTCATTTTTCGTCCTCCCTAGGCTTATTCTTGTCCAATTAGGGTTTTTAACCAATCTTGTGCATCCAATAAGTTCATTTGTGTCATTGGATTAACATTTAGGTCATTTTCGTCCTCCCTAGGCATATTCTTGTCCAATTAGGGTTTTTAACCAATCTTGTGCTTCCAATAGGTGTCTTTGTGTCATTGGATAATCGATTAGGTCAGTTTCTTCCTCCCTAGGCTTATTCTTGTCCAATTAGGGTTTTTAACCAATCTTGTGCATCCAATAAGTTTGTTTGTGTCATTGAATTAATATTTAGGTCATTTTCGTCCTCCCTAGGCATATTCTTGTCCAATTAGGGTTTTTTTAACCAATCTTGTGCATCCAATAGGTGTGTTTGTGTCATTGGATGATCAATTAGGTCATTTTCGTCTTCCCTAGGCATATTCTTGTCCAATTAGGGTTTTTAACCAATCTTGTGCATCCAATAAGTTAATTTGTGTCATTGGATTAATATTTAGGTCATTTTCGTACTCCCTAAGCTTATTCTTGTCCAATTAGGGTTTTTAACCAATCTTGTGCATCCAATAGGTGTGTTTGTGTCATTGGATGATCAATTAGGTCATTTTCGTCCTCCCTAGGCTTATTCTTGTCCAATTAGGGTTTTTAACCAATCTTGTGCATCCAATAAGTTGAGTTATGTCATCGGATTAACATTTAGGACATTTTCGTCGTCCCTAGGCTTATTCTTGTCCAATTAGGGTTTTTAACCAATCTTGTGCATCCAATAGGTGTGTTTGTGTCATTGGATGATCAATTAGGTCGTTTTCGTCCTCCCTAGGCTTATTCTTGTCCAATTAGGGTTTTTAACCAATCTTGTGCATCCAATAAGTTGAGTTGTTTCATTGGATTAACATTTAGGTCATTTTCGTCCCCCCTAGAATTATTCTTGTCCAATTAGGGTTTTTAACCAATCTTGTGTATCCAATAGGTGTGTTTGTGTCATTGGATGATCAATTAGGTCATTTTCGTCCTCCCTAGGCTTATTCTTGTCCAATTAGGGTTTTTAACCAATCTTGTGCATCCAATAGGTGTGTTTGTGTCATTGGATGATCAATTAGGTCATTTTCGTCCTCCCTAGGCTTATTCTTGTCCAATTAGGGTTTTTAACCAATCTTGTGCATCCAATAACTTTGTTTGTGTCATTGAATTAATATTTAGGTCATTTTCGTCCTCGCTAGGCATATTTTTGTCCAATTAGGGTTTTTAACAAATCTTGTTCATCCAATAGGTGTGTTTGTGTCATTTGATGATCAATTAGGTCATTTTCGTCCTCCCTAGGCTTTTTCTTGTCCAATTAGGGTTTTTAACCAATCTTGTGCATCCAATAAGTTTGTTTGTTTCATTGAATTAATATTTAGGTCATTTTCGTCCTCCCTAGGCATATTCTTGTCCAATTAGGGTTTTTAACCAATCTTGTGCATCCAATAGGTGTGTTTGTGTCATTGGATGATCAATTAGGTCATTTTCGTCCTCCCTAGGCTTATTCTTGTCCAATTAGGGTTTTTAACCAATCTTGTGCATCCGATAAGTTTATTTGTGTCATTGAATTAATATTTAGGTCATTTTTGTCCTCCCTAGGCATATTCTTGTCCAATTAGGGTTTTTAACCAATCTTGTGCATCCAATAGGTGTGTTTGTGTCATTGGATGATCAATTAGGTCATTTTCGTCCTCCCTAGGCATATTCTTGTCCAATTAGGGTTTTTAACCAATCTTGTGCATCCAATAGGTGTGTTTGTGTCATTGGATGATCAATTAGGTCATTTTCGTCCTCCCTAGGCATATTCTTGTCCAATTAGGGTTTTTAACCAATTTTGGGCATCCAATAGGTGTGTTTGTGTCATTGGATGATCAATTAGGTCATTTTCGTCCTCCCTAGGCATGTTCTTGTCCAACTAGGGTTTTTAACCAATCTTGTGCATCCAATAGGTGTGTTTGTGTCATTGGATGATCAATTAGGTCATTTTCGTCCACCCTAGGCTTATTCTTGTCCAATTAGGGTTTTTAACCAATCTTGTGCATCCAATAAGTTCATTAGTGTCATTGGATGATCAATTAGGTCATTTTCGTCCTCCCTAAGCATGTTCTTGTCCAACTAGGGTTTTTAACCAATCTTGTGCTTCCAATAGGTGTGTTTGTGTCATTGGATGATCAGATAGGTCATTTTCATCCTCCCTAAGCTTATTCTTGTCCAATTAGGGTTTTTAACCAATCTTGTGCATCCAATAGGTGTGTTTGTGTCAATTGATGATCAATTAGGTCATTTTCGTCCTCCCTAGGCATATTCTTGTCCAATTAGGGTTTTTAACCAATCTTGTGCATCCAATAAGTTGAGTTGTGTCATTGGATTATAATTTAGGTCATTTTCGTTCTCCCTAGGCTTATTCTTGTTCAATTAGGGTTTTTAACCAATCTTGTGCATCCAATAGGTGTGTTTATCTCATTGGATGATCAATTAGGTCACTTTGATCCTCCCTAGGCTTATTCTTGTCCAATTAGGGTTTTTAACCAATCTTGTGCATCCAATAGGTGTGTTTGTGTCATTGGATGATCAATTAGGTCATTTTCGTCCTTCCTAGGCTTATTCTTGTCCAATTAGTGTTTTTAACCAATCTTGTGCATCCAATAAGTTCATTTGTGTCATTGGATTAACATTTAGGTCATTTTCGTCCTCCCTAGGGATATTCTTGTCCAATTGTGGTTTTTAACCAATCCTGTGCATCCAATAGGTGTGTTTGTGTCATTGGATGATCAATTAGGTCATTTTCGTCCTTTCTATGCTTATTCTTGTCCAATTAGGGTTTTTAACCAATCTTGTGCATCCAATAAGTTCATTTGTGTCAAATGATGATCAATTAGGTCATTTTTGTCCTCCCTAGGCATATTCTTGTCGAACTAGGGTTTTTAACCAATCTTGTGCTTCCAATAGGTGTGTTTGTGTCATTGGATGATCAATTAGGTCATTTTCGTCCTCACTAGGCTTATTCTTGTCCAATTAGGGTTTTTAACCAATCTTGTGCATCCAATAGGTGTTTTTGTGTCATTGGATGATCAATTAGGTCATTTTCGTCCTCCCTAGGCTTATTCTTGTCCAATTAGGGTTTTTAACCAATCTTGTGCATCCAATAGGTGTATTTGTGTCATTGGATGAACAATTAGGTCATTTTCGTCCTCCCTAGGCTTATTCTTGACCAATTAGGGTTTTTAACGAATCTTGTGCATCCAATAAGTTCATTAGTGTCATTGGATGATCAATTAGGTCATTTTCGTCCTCCCTAGGCATGTTCTTGTCCAACTAGGGTTTTTAACCAATCTTGTGAATCCAATAGGTGTGTTTGTGTCATTGGATGATCAATTAGGTCATTTTCGTCCTCCCTAGGCATGTTCTTGTCCAACTAGGGTTTTTAACCAATCTTGTGCATCCAATAGGTGTGTTTGTGTCATTGGATGATCAATTAGGTCATTTTCGTCCTCCCTAGGCTTATTCTTGTCCAATTAGGGTTTTTAACCAATCTTGTGCATCCAATAAGTTCATTAGTGTCATTGGATTAACATTTAGGTCATTTTCGTTCTCCCTAGGCATATTCTTGTCCAATTAGGGTTATTAACCAATCTTGTGCATCCAATTGGTGTGTTTGTGTCATTGGATGATCAATTTAGGTCATTTTCGTTCTCCCTAGGCATATTCTTGTCCAATTAGGATTTTTAATCAATCTTGTGCATCCAATAGGTGTTTTTGTGTCATTGGATGATCAATTAGGTCATTTTCGTCCTCCCTAGGCATATTCTTGCCCAATTAGTGTTTTTAACCAATCTTGTCCATCCAATAAGTTCATTTGTGTCATTGGATTCACATTTAGGTCATTTTCGTCCTCCTTAGGCATATTCTTGTCCAATTAGGGTTTTTAACCAATCTTGGGCATCCAATAGGTGTGTTTCTGTCATTGGATGATCAATTGGGTCATTTTCGTGCTCCCTAGGCTTATTCTTGTCCAATTAGGGTTTTTAACCAATCTTGTGCATCCAATAAGTTCATTTGTGTCATTGGATGATCAATTAGGTCATTTTCGTCCTCCCTAGGCTTATTCTTGTCCAATTAGCGTTTTTAACCAATCTTGTGCATCCAATAAGTTGAGTTGTGTCATTGGATTAACATTTAGGTCATTTTCGTCCTCCCTAGGCTTATTCTTGTCCAATTAGGGTTTTTAACCAATCTTGTGCATCCAATAGGTGTGTTTGTGTCATTGGATGATCAATTAGGTCATTTTCGTCCTCCCTAGGCATATTCTTGTCCAATTAGGGTTTTTAACCAACCTTGTGCATCCAATAAGTTCATTTGTGTCATTGGATGTTCAATTAGGTCATTTTCGTTCTCCCTAGGCTTATTCTTTCCCAATTAGGGTTTTTAACCAATCTTGTGCATCCAATTGGTGTGTTTGTGTCATTGGATGATCAATTAGGTTATTTTCGTCCTCCCTAGGCTTATTGTTGTCCAATTAGGGTTTTTAACCAATCTTGTGCATCCAATAAGTTGAGTTGTGTCATTGGATTAACATTTAGGTCATTTTCGTCCTCCCTAGGCTTATTCTTGTCCAATTAGGGTTTTTAACCAATCTTGTGTATCCAATAAGTTCATCTGTGTAATTGGATTAACATTTAGGTCATTTTTGTCCTCCCTAGGCATATTCTTGTCCAATTAGGGTTTTTAACCAATCTTGTGCATCCAATAGGTGTGTTTGTGTCATTGAATGATCAATTAGGTAATTTTCGTCCTCCCTAGGCTTATTCTTGTCCAATTAGGGTTTTTAACCAATCTTGTGCATCCAATAGGTGTGTTTGTGTCATTGGATGATCAATTAGGTCATTTTCGTCCTCCCTAGGCATATTCTTGTCCAATTAGGGTTTTTAACCAATCTTGTTCATTCAATAGGTGTGTTTGTGTCATTGGATGATCAATTAGGTCATTTTCGTCCTCCCTAGGCTTATTCTTGTCCGATTAGGGTTTTTAACCGATCTTGTGCATCCTATAGGTGTGTTTGTGTCATTGGATGATCAATTAGGTCATTTTCGTCCTCCCTAGGCATATTCTTGTCCAATTAGGGTTTTTAACCAATCTTGTGCATTAAATAGGTGTGTTTGTGTCATTGGATGATCAATTAGGTCATTTTCGTCCTCCCTAGGCTTATTCTTGTCCGATTAGGGTTTTTAACCGATCTTGTGCATCCTATAGGTGTGTTTGTGTCATTGGATGATCAATTAGGTCATTTTCGTCCTCCCTAGGCATATTCTTGTCCAATTAGGGTTTTTAACCAATCTTGTGCATCCAATAGGTGTGTTTGTGTCATTGATTGATCAATTAGGTCATTTTCGTCCTCCCTAGGCTTATTCTTGTCCAATTAGGGTTTTTAACCAATCTTGTGCATCCAATAGGTGTGTTTGTGTCATTGGATGATCAATTAGGTCATTTTCGTCCTCCCTAGGCATATTCTTGTCCAATTAGGGTTTTTAACCAATCTTGTGCATCCAATAGGTGTGGTTGTGGCAATGGATGATCAATTTGGTCATTTTCGTCTTCCCTAGGCTTATTCTTGTCCAATTAGGGTTTTTAACCAATCTTGTGCATCCAATAGGTGTGTTTGTGTCATTGGATGATCAATTAGGTCATTTTCGTCCTCCCTAGGCTTATTCTTGTCCAATTAGGGTTTTTAACCAATCTTGTGCATCCAACAAGTTGAGTTGTGTCATTGGATTTACATTTAGGTCATTTTCATTCTCCCTTGGCTTATTCTTGTCCAATTAGGTTTTTAACCAATCTTGTGCCTCCAATAAGTTCATTTGTGTCATTGGATTCACATTTAGGTCATTTTCATCCTCCCTAGGCATATTCTTGTCCAACTAGGGTTTTTAACCAATCTTGTGCATCCAATAGGTGTGTTTGTGTCATTGGATGATCAATTAGGTCATTTTCGTCCTCCCTAGGCTTATTCTTGTCCAATTAGGGTTTTTAACCAATCTTGTGCATTTAATAAGTTCATTTGTGTAATTGGATTAACATTTAGGTCATTTTCTCCCTCCCTAGGCATATTCTTGTCCAATTAGGGTTTTTAACCAATCTTGTGCTTCCAATAGGTGTGTTTGTGTCATTGGATGATCAATTAGGTCATTTTCGTCCTCCCTATGCTTATTCTTGTCCAATTAGGGTTTTTAACCAATCTTGTGCATCCAATAAGTTCATTTGTGTCATTGGATGATCAATTAGGTCATTTTCGTCCTCCCTAGGCATATTCTTGTCCAACTAGGGTTTTTAACCAATCTTGTGCATCCAATAGGTGTGTTTGTGTCATTGGATGATCAATTAGGTCATTTTGGTCCTCCCTAGGCTTATTCTTGTCCAATTAGGGTTTTTAACCAATCTTGTGCATCCAATAGGTGTGTTTGTGTCATTGGATGATCAATTTAGGTCATTTTCGTCCTCCCTAGGCATATTCTTGTCCAATTAGGGTTTTTAACCAATCTTGTGCATCCAATAGGTGTGTTTGTGTCATTGGATGATCAATTAGGTCATTTTCGTCCTCCCTAGGCTTATTCTTGTCCAATTAGGGTTTTTAACCAATCTTGTGCATCCAATAAGTTCATTAGTGTCATTGGATAATCAATTAGTTCATTTTCGTCCTCCCTAGGCATATTATTGTCCAATTAGGGTTTTTAACCAATCTTGTGCATCCAATAAGTTTGTTTGTGTCATTGAATTAATATTTACGTCATTTTCGTCCTCCCTAGGCATATTATTGTCCAATTAGGGTTTTTAACCAATCTTGTGCATCCAATAAGTTCATTTGTGTTATTGGATTAACATTTAGGTCATATTCGTCCTCCGTAGGCATATTCTTGTCCAATTAGGGTTTTTAACCAATCTTGTGCATCCAATAGGTGTGTTTGTGTCATTGGATGATCAATTAGGTCATTTTCGTCCTCCCTAGGCTTATTCTTGTCCAATTAGGGTTTTTAACCAATCTTGTGCATCCAATAAGTTCATTAGTGTCATTGGATGATCAATTAGGTCATTTTCGTCCTCCCTAGGCATGTTCTTGTCCAACTAGGGTTTTTAACCAATCTTGTGCATCCAATAGGTGTGTTTGTGTCATTGCATGATCAATTAGGTCATTTTGGTCCTCCCTAGGCTTATTCTTGTCCAATTAGGGTTTTTAACCAATCTTGTGCATCCAATAAGTTCATTAGTGTCATTGGATGATCAATTAGGTCATTTTCGTCCTCCCTAGGCTTATTCTTGTCCAATTAGGGTTTTTAACCAATCTTGTGCATCCAATAGGTGTGTTTGTGTCATTGGGTGATCAATTAGGTCATATTCGTCCTCCCTAGGCATATTTTTGTCCAATTAGGGTTTTTAACCAATCTTGTGCATCCAATAACTTTGTTTGTGTGATTGAATTAATATTTAGGTCATTTTCATCCTCCCTAGGCATATTCTTGTCCAATTAGGGTTTTTAACCAATCTTGTGCATCCAATAGGTGTGTTTGTGTCATTGGATGATCAATTAGGTCATTATCATCCTCCCTAGGCTTATTCTTGTCCAATTAGGGTTATTAACCAATCTTGTGTATCCAATAGGTGTGTTTGTGTCATTGGATGATCAATTTAGGTCATTTTCGTCCTCCCTAGGCATATTCTTGTCCAATTAGGGTTTTTAACCAATCTTGTGCATCCAATAGGTGTGTTTGTGTCATTGGATGATCAATTAGGTCATTTTCGTCCTCCCTAGGCTTATTCTTGTCCAATTAGGGTTTTTAACCAATCTTGTGCATCCAATAAGTTCATTAGTGTCATTGGATGATCAATTAGGTCATTTTCGTCCTCCCTAAGCATGTTCTTGTCCAACTAGGGTTTTTAACCAATCTTGTGCTTCCAATAGGTGTGTTTGTGTCATTGGATGATCAGATAGGTCATTTTCGTCCTCCCTAGGCTTATTCTTGTCCAATTAGGGTTTTTAACCAATCTTGTGCATCCAATAAGTTGAGTTGTGTCATTGGATTATAATTTAGGTCATTTTCGTTCTCCCTAGGCTTATTCTTGTTCAATTAGGGTTTTTAACCAATCTTGTGCATCCAATAGGTGTGTTTATCTCATTGGATGATCAATTAGGTCACTTTGATCCTCCCTAGGCTTAATCTTGTCCAATTAGGGTTTTTAACCAATCTTGTGCATCCAATAGGTGTGTTTGTGTCTTTGGATGATCAATTAGGTCATTTTCGTCCTCCCTAGGCTTATTCTTGTCCAATTAGGGTTTTTAACCAATCTTGTGCATCCAATAAGTTGAGTTGTGTCATTGGATTAACATTTAGGTCATTTTGATTCTCCCTAGGCTTTTTCTTGTCGAATTAGGTTTTTAACCAATCTTGTGCATCCAATAAGTTCATTTGTGTCATTGGATTCACATTTAGGGCATTTTCGTCCTCCCTAGGCATATTCTTGTCCAATTAGGGTTTTTAACCAATCTTGTGCATCCAATACGTGTGTTTATCTCATTGGATGATCAATTAGGTCACTTTGATCCTCCCTAGGCTTATTCTTGTCCAATTAGGGTTTTTAACCAATCTTGTGCATCCAATAAGTTCATTTGTGTCATTGGATTAACATTTAGGTCATTTTCGTCCTCCCAAGGCATATTCTTGTCCAATTAGGGTTTTTAACCAATCTTGTGCATCCAATAAGTTGAGTTGTGTCATTGGATTATAATTTAGGTCATTTTCGTTCTCCCTAGGCTTATTCTTGTTCAATTAGGGTTTTTAACCAATCTTGTGCATCCAATAGGTGTGTTTATCTCATTGGATGATCAATTAGGTCACTTTGATCCTCCCTAGGCTTATTCTTGTCCAATTAGTGTTTTTAACCAATCTTGTGCATCCAATAAGTTCATTTGTGTCATTGGATTAACATTTAGGTCATTTCCGTCCTCCCTAGGGATATTCTTGTCCAATTATGGTTTGTAACCAATCTTGTGCATCCAATAGGTGTGTTTGTGTCATTGGATGATCAATTAGGTCATTTTCGTCCTTTCTATGCTTATTCTTGTCCAATTAGGGTTTTTAACCAATCTTGTGCATCCAATAAGTTCATTTGTGTCAAATGATGATCAATTAGGTCATTTTTGTCCTCCCTAGGCATATTCTTGTCGAACTAGGGTTTTTAACCAATCTTGTGCTTCCAATAGGTGTGTTTGTGTCATTGGATGATCAATTAGGTCATTTTCGTCCTCACTAGGCTTATTCTTGTCCAATTAGGGTTTTTAACCAATCTTGTGCATCCAATAGGTGTGTTTGTGTCATTGGATGATCAATTAGGTCATTTTCGTCCTCCCTAGGCTTATTCTTGTCCAATTAGGGTTTTTAACCAATCTTGTGCATCCAATAGGTGTGTTTGTGTCATTGGATGATCAACTAGGTCATTTTCGTCCTCCCTAGGCTTATTCTTGTCCAATTAGGGTTTTTAACCAATATTGTGCATCCAATAGGTGTGTTTGTGTCATTGGATGATCAATTAGGTTATTTTCGTCCTTCATAGGCTTATTCTTGTCCAATTAGGGTTTTTAACCAATCTTGTGCATCCAATAAGTTCATTTGCGTCATTGGATTAACATTTAGGTCATTTTCGTCCTCCCTAGGCATATTCTTGTCCAATTAGGGTTTTTAACCAATCTTGTGCATCCAATAGGTGTGTTTGTGTCATTGGATGATCAATTAGGTTATTTTCTTCCTTCCTAGGCATATTCTTGTCCAATTAGGGTTTTTAACCAATCTTGTGCATCCAATAGGTGTGTTTGTGTCATTGGATGATCAATTAGGTCATTTTCGTCCTCCCTAGGCATATTCTTGTCCAATTAGGGTTTTTAACCAATCTTGTGCATCCAATAGGTGTGTTTGTGTCATTGGATGATCAATTAGGTCATTTTCGTCCTCCCTAGGCTTATTCTTGTCCAATTAGGGTTTTTAACCAATCTTGTGCATCCAATAGGTGTGTTTGTGTCATTGGATAATCAATTAGGTCATTTTCGTCCTCCCTTGGCTTATTCTTGTGCAATTAGGGTTTTTAATCAATCTTGTGCATCTAATAGGTGTGTTTGTGTCATTGGATGATCAATTAGGTCATTTTCGTCCTCCCTAGGCTTATTCTTGCCCAATAAAGGTTTTTAACCAATCTTGTGCATCCAATAAGTTGAGTTGTGTCATTGGATTAACATTTAGGTCATTTTCGTCCTCCCTAGGCTTATTCTTGTCCAATTAGGGTTTTTATCCAATCTTGTGCATCCAATAGGTGTGTTTGTGTCATTGGATGATCAATTAGGTCATTTTCGTCCTCCCTTGGCTTATTCTTGTCCAATTAGGGTTTTTAACCAATCTTGTGCATCCAATAGGTGTGTTTGTGTCATTGGATGACCAATTAGGTCATTTTCGTCCTCCCTAGGCTTATTCTTGTCCAATTAGGGTTTTTAACAATTCTTGTGCATCCAATAGGTGTGTTTGTGGCAATGGATGATCAATTAGGTCATTTTCGTCCTCCCTAGGCATATTCTTGTCCAATTAGGGTTTTTAACCAATCTTGTGCATCCAATAGGTGTGTTTGTGTCATTGGATGATCAATTAGGTCATTTTCGTCCTCCCTAGGCTTATTCTTGTCCAATTAGGGTTTTTAACCAATCTTGTGCATCCAATAGGTGTGTTTGTGTCATTGGATGATCAATTGGGTCATTTTCTTCCTCCCTAGGAATATTTTTATCCAATTAGGGTTTTTAACAAATCTTGTGCATCCAATAGGTTTGTTTGTTTCATTGAATTAATATTTAGGTCATTTTTGTCCTCTCTAGGCATATTCTTGTCCAATTAGGGTTTTTAACCAATCTTGTGCATCCAATAAGTTTGTTTGTGTCAATGAATTAATATTTAGGTCATTTTTGTCCTCCCTAGGCATATTCTTGTCCAATTAGGGTTTTTAACCAATCTTGTGCATCCAATAGGTGTGTTTGTGTCATTGGATGATCAATTAGGTCATTTTCGTCCTCCCTAGGCTTATTCTTGTCCAATTAGGGTTTTTAACCAATCTTGTGCATCCAATAGGTGTGTTTGTGTCATTGGATGATCAATTAGGTCATTTTCGTCCACCCTAGGCTTATTCTTGTCCAAGTAGGGTTTTTAACCAATCTTGTGCATCCGATAAATTTGTTTGTGTCATTGAATTAATATTTAGGTCATTTTCGTCCTCCCTAGGCATATTCTTGTCCAATTAGGGTTTTTAACCAATCTTGTGCATCCAATAGGTGTGTTTGTGACATTGGATGATCAATTAAGTCATTTATGTCCTCCCTAGGCATATTCTTGTCCAATTAGGGTTTTTAACCAATCTTGTGCATCCAATAGGTGTGTTTGTGTCATTGGATGATCAATTAGGTCATTTTCGTCCTCCCTAGGCATATTCTTGTCCAATTAGGGTTATTCACCGATCTTGTGCATCCAATAGGTGTGTTTGTGTCATTGGATGATCAATTAGGTCATTTTCGTCCTCCCTAGGCTTATTCTTGTCCAATTAGGGTTTTTAACCAATCTTGTGCATCCAATAGGTGTGTTTGTGTCATTGGATGATCAATTAGGTCATTTTCGTCCTCCCTAGGCTTATTCTTGTCCAATTAGGGTTTTTAACCAATCTTGTGCATCCAATAGGTGTGTTTGTGTCATTGGATGATCAATTAGGTCATTTTTGTCCTCCCTAGGCTTATTCTTGTCCAATTAGGGTTTTTAACCAATCTTGTGCATCAAATAAGTTCATTTGTGTCATTGGATGATCAATTAGGTCATTTTCGTCCTCCTTAGGCATATTCTTGTCCAACTAGGGTTTTTAACCAATCTTGTGCATCCAATAGGTGTGTTTGTGTCATTGGATGATCAATTAGGTCATTTTCGTCCTCCCTAGGCTTATTCTTGTCCAATTAGGGTTTTTAACCAATCTTGTGCATCCAATAGGTGTGTTTGTGTCATTGGATGATCAATTAGGTCATTTTCGTCCTCCCTAGGCTTATTCTTGCCCAATTAGGGTTTTTAACCAATCTTGTGCATCCAATAAGTTGAGTTGTGTCATTGGATTAGCATTTAGGTCATTTTCGTCCTCCCTAGGCTTATTCTTGTCCAATTAGGATTTTTAACCAATCTTGTGCATCCCATAAGTTCGTTTGTGTCATTGGATGATCAATTAGGTCATTTTCGTCCTCCCTAGGCTTATTCTTGTCCAATTAGGGTTTTTAACCAATCTTGTGCATCCAATAGGTGTGTTTGTGTCATTGGATGATCAATTAGGTCATTTTCGTCCTCCCTAGGCTTATTCTTGTCCAATTAGGGTTTTTAACCAATCTTGTGCATCCAATAGGTGTGTTTGTGTCATTGGATGATCAATAAGGTCATTTTCGCCCTCCCTAAGCTTATTCTTGTCCAATTAGGGTTTTTAACCAATCTTGTGCATCCAATAAGTTCATTTGTGTCATTGGATGATCAATTAGGTCATTTTCGTCCTCCCTAGGCATATTCTTGTCCAACTAGGGTTTTAAACCAATCTGTTGCATCCAATAGGTGTGTTTGTGTCTTTGGATGATCAATTAGGTCATTTTCGTCCTCCCTATGCTTATTCTTGTCCAATTAGCGTTTTTAACCTATCTTGTGCATCCAATAGGTGTGTTTGTGTCATTGGTTAATCAATTTGGTCATTTTCGTCCTCCCTAGGCTTATTCTTGTCCAATTAGGGTTTTTAACCAATCTTGTGCATCCAATAGGTGTGTTTGTGTCATTGGATGATCAATTAGGTCATTTTCGTCCTCCCTAGGCTTATTCTTGTCCAATTAGGGTTTTTAACCAATCTTGTGCATCCAATAGGTGTGTTTGTGTCATTGGATGATCAATTAGGTCATTTTCGTCCTCCCTAGGCTTATTCTTGTCCAATTAGGGTTTTTAACAAATCTTGTGCATCCAATAAGTTCATTAGTGTCATTGGATGATCAAATAGGTCATTTTCGTCCTCCCTAGGCATATTCTTGTCCAATTAGGGTTTTTAACTAATCTTGTGCATCCAATAGGTGTGTTTGTGTCATTGGATGATCAATTAGGTCATTTTCGTCCTCCCTAGGCTTATTCTTGCCCAATTAGGGTTTTTAACCAATCTTGTGCATCCAATAAGTTCATTTGTGTCATTGGATGAACAATTAGGTCATTTTCGTCCTCCCTAGGCATATTCTTGTCCAACTAGGGTTTTTAACCAATCTTGTGCATCCAATAGGTGTGTTTGTGTCATTGGATGATCAATTAGGTCATTTTCGTCCTCCCTAGGCTTATTCTTGTCCAATTAGGGTTTTTAACCAATCTTGTGCATCCAATAAGTTCATTAGTGTCATTGGATGATCAATTAGGTCATTTTCGTTCTCCCTAGGCATATTCTTGTCCAACTAGGGTTTTTAACCAATCTTGTGCATCCAATAGGTGTGTTTGTGTCATTGGATGATCAATTAGGTCATTTTCGTCCTCCCTAGGCTTATTCTTGTCCAATTAGGGTTTTTAACCAATCTTGTGAATCCAATAAGTTCATTTGTGTCATAGGATTAACATTTAGGTCATTTTCGTCCTCCCTAGGCATATTCTTGTCCAATTAGGGTTTTTAATCAATCTTGTGCATCCAATAGGTGTGTTTGTGTCATTGGATGATCAATTAGGTTATTTTCGTCCTCCCTAGGCTTATTTTTGTCCAATTAGGGTTTGTAACTAATCTTGTGCATCCAATAAGTTCATTTGTGTCATTGGATGATCAATTAGGTCATTTTCGTCCTCCCTAGGCATATTCTTGTCCAATTAGGGTTTTTAACCAATCTTGTGCATCCAATAGGTGTGTTTGTGTCATTGGATGATCAATTAGGTCATTTTCGTCCTCCCTAGGCTTATTCTTGTCCAATTAGGGTTTTTAACCAATCTTGTGCATCCAATAGGTGTGTTTGTGTCATTGGGAGATCAATTAGGTCATATTCGTCTTCCCTAGGCATATTCTTGTCCAATTAGGGTTTTTAACCAATCTTGTGCATCCAATAGGTGTGTTTGTGTCATTGGATGATCAATTAGGTCATTTTCGTCCTCCCTAGGCATATTCTTGTCCAATTAGGGTTTTTAACCTATCTTGTGCATCCAATAGGTGTGTTTGTGTCATTGGATGATCAATTAGGTCATTTTCGTCCTCCCTAGGCTTATTCTTGTCCAATTAGGGTTTTTAACCAATCTTGTGCATCCAATAAGTTCATTAGTGTCATTGGATG
The DNA here is from genome assembly GCA_037974775.1 of Cicer pinnatifidum. Lineage (NCBI taxonomy): Eukaryota > Viridiplantae > Streptophyta > Magnoliopsida > Fabales > Fabaceae > Cicer > Cicer pinnatifidum. The sequence goes on from JBBPBR010001768.1 coordinate 426,937, forward strand.
ATCAATTAGGTCATTTACGTCCTCCCTAGGCATGTTCTTGTCCAACTAGGGTTTTTAACCAATCTTGTGCATCCAATAGGTGTGTTTGTGTCATTGGGTGATCAATTAGGTCATATTCGTCCTCCCTAGGCATATTCTTGTCCAATTAGGGTTTTTAACCAATCTTGTGCATCCAATAGGTGTGTTGGTGTCATTGGGTGATCAATTAGGTCATATTCGTCCTCCCTAGGCATATTCTTGTCCAATTAGGATTTTTAACCAATATTGTGCATCCAATAGGTGTGTTTGTGTCATTGGATGAACAATTAGGTCATTTTCGACCTCCCTAGGCTTTTTCTTGTCCAATTATGGTTTTTAACCAATCTTGTGCATCCAATAAGTTGAGTTGTGTCATTGGATTAACATTTAGGTCATTTTTGTTCTCCCTAGGCTTATTCTTGTCCAATTAGGGTTTTTAACCAATCTTGTGCATCCAATAAGTTCATTTGTGTCATTGGATTAACATTTAGGTCAGATCCGTCCTCCCTAGGCATATTCTTGTCCAATTAGGGTTTTTAACCAATCTTGTGCATCCAATAGGTGTGTTTGTGTCATTGGATGATCAATTAGGTCATTTTCGTCCTCCCTAGGCTTATTCTTGTCCAATTAGGGTTTTTAACCAATCTTGTGCATCCAATAAGTTCATTTGTGTCATTGGATTAACATTTAGGTCATATTCGTCCTCCCTAGGCATATTCTTGTCCAATTAGGGTTTTTAACCTATCTTGTGCATCCAATAAGTTCATTTGTGTCATTGGATTAACATTTAGGTCATTTTCTTCCTCCCTAGGAATATTCTTGTCCAATTAGGGTTATTAACCAATATTGTGCATCCAATAGGTGTGTTTGTGTCATTGGATGATCAATTAGGTCATTTTCGTCCTCCCTAGGCATATTCTTGTCCAATTAGGGTTTTTAACCAATCTTGTGCATCCAATACGTGTGTTTGTGTCATTCGATGATCAATTAGGTCTTTTTCGTCCTCCCTAGGCTTATTCTTGTCGAATTAGGGTTTTTAACCAATCTTGTGCATTCAATAAGTTGAGTTGTGTCATTGGATTAACATTTAGGTCATTTTCGTTCTCCCTAGGCTTATTCTTGTCCAATTAGGGTTTTAAACCAATCTTGTGCATCCAATAAGTTCATTGGTGTCATTGGATGATCAATTAGGTCATTTTCGTCCTCCCTAGGCATATTCTTGTCCAACTAGGGTTTTTAACCAATCTTGTGCATCCAATAGGTGTGTTTGTGTCATTGGATGATCAATTAGGTCATTTTCGTCCTCCCTAGGCATATTCTTGTCCAACTAGGGTTTTTAACCAATCTTGTGCATCCAATAGGTGTGTTTGTGTCATTGGATGATCAATTAGGTCATTTTCGTCCTCCCTAGGCTTATTCTTGTCCAATTAGGGTTTTTAACCAATCTTGTGCATCCAATAGGTGTGTTTGTGTCAATGGATGATCAATTAGGTCATTTTCGTCCTCCCTAGGCATATTCTTGTCCAACTAGGGTTTTAAACCAATCTTGTGCATCCAATAGGTGTGTTTGTGTCATTGGATGATCAATTAGGTCATTTTCGTCCTCCCTAGGCATATTCTTGTCCAACTAGGGTTTTTAACCAATCTTGTGCATCCAATAGGTGTGTTTGTGTCATTGGATGATCAATTAGGTCATTTTCGTCCTCCCTAGGCTTATTCTTGTCCAATTAGGGTTTTTAACAAATCTTGTGCATCCAATAAGTTCATTTGTGTCATTGGATGATCAATTAGGTCATTTTCGTCCTCCCTAGGCATATTCTTGTCCAACTACGGTTTTTAACCAATATTGTGCATCCAATAAGTTCATTTGTGTCATTGGATGATCAATTAGGTCATTTTCGTCCTCCCTAGGCATATTCTTGTCCAACTAGGGTTTTTAACCAATCTTGTGCATCCAATAGGTGTGTTTGTGTCATTGGATGATCAATTAGGTCATTTTCGTCCTCCCTAGGCTTATTCTTGTCCAATTAGGGTTTTTAACCAATCTTGTGCATCCAATAGGTGTGTTTGTGTCATTGGATGATCAATTAGGTCATTTTCGTCCTCCCTAGGCTTATTCTTGTCCAATTAGGGTTTTTAACCAATCTTGTGCATCCAATAAGTTCATTTGTGTCATTGGATGATCAATTAGGTCATTTTCGTCCTTCCTAGGCATATTCTTGATCAACTAGGGTTTTAAACCAATCTTGTGCATCCAATAGGTGTGTTTGTGTCATTGGATGATCAATTAGGTCATTTTCGTCCTCCCTAGGCTTATTCTTGTCCAATTAGGGTTTTTAACCAATCTTGTGCATCCAATAGGTGTGTTTGTGTCATTGGATGATCAATTAGGTCATTTTCGTCCTCCCTAGGCTTATTCTTGTCCAATTAGGGTTTTTAACCAATCTTGTGCATCCAATAGGTGTGTTTGTGTCATTGGATGATCAATTAGGTCATTTTCGTCCTCCCTAGGCTTATTCTTGTCCAATTAGGGTTTTTAACAAATCTTGTGCATCCAATAAGTTCATTTGTGTCATTGCATGATCAATTAGGTCATTTTCGTCCTCCCTAGGCATATTCTTGTACAACTATGGTTTTTAACCAATCTTGTGCATCCAATAAGTTCATTTGTGTCATTGGATGATCAATTAGGTCATTTTCGTCCTCCCTAGGCATATTCTTGTCCAACTAGGGTTTTTAACCAATCTTGTGCATCCAATAGGTGTGTTTGTGTCATTGGATGATCAATTAGGTCATTTTCGTCCTCCCTAGGCTTATTCTTGTCCAATTAGGGTTTTTAACCAATCTTGTGCATCCAATAGGTGTGTTTGTGTCATTGGATGATCAATTAGGTCATTTTCGTCCTCCCTAGGCTTATTCTATCCAATAAGTTCATTTGTGTCATTGGATGATCAATTAGGTCATTTTCGTCCTCCTTAGGCATATTCTTGTCCAACTAGGGTTTTTAACCAATCTTGTGCATCCAATAAGTTCATTTGTGTCATTGGATGATCAATTAGGTCATTTTCGTCCTCCCTAGGCATATTCTTGTCCAACTAGGGTTTTTAACCAATCTTGTGCATCCAATAGGTGTGTTTGTGTCATTGGATGATCAATTAGGTCATTTTCGTCCTCCCTAGGCTTATTCTTGTCCAATTAGGGTTTTTAACCAATCTTGTGCATCCAATAGGTGTGTTTGTGTCATTGGATGATCAATTAGGTCATTTTTGTCCTCCTTAGGCTTATTTTTGTCCAATTAGTGTTTTTAACCAATCTTGTGCATCCAATAAGTTCATTTGTGTCATTGGATGATCAATTAGGTCATTTTCGTCCTCCCTAGGCATATTCTTGTCCAACTAGGGTTTTTAACCAATCTTGTGCATCCAATAGGTGTGTTTGTGTCATTGGATGATCAATTAGGTCATTTTCGTCCTCCCTAGGCTTATTCTTGTCCAATTAGGGTTTTTAACCAATATTGTGCATCCAATAACTTTGTTTGTGTCATTGAATTAATATTTAGGTCATTTTCTTCTTCCCTAGGCATATTCTTGTCCAATTAGGGTTTTTAACCAATCTTGTGCATCCAATAGGTGTGTTTGTGTCATTGGATGATCAATTAGGTCATTTTCGTCCTCCCTAGGCTTATTCTTGTCCAATTAGGGTTTTTAACAAATCTTGTGCATCCAATAAGTTCATTTGTGTCATTGGATGATCAATTAGGTCATTTTCGTCCTCCCTAGGCATATTCTTGTCCAACTAGGGTTTTTAACCAATCTTGTGCATCCAAAAAGTTCATTTGTGTCATTGGATGATCAATTAGGTAATTTTCGTCCTCCCTAGGCTTATTCTTGTTCAATTAGGGTTTTTAACCAATCTTGTGCATCCAATAGGTGTGTTTGTGTCATTGGATGATTAATTAGGTCATTTTCGTCCTCCCTAGGCTTATTCTTGTCCAATTAGGGTTTTTAACCAATCTTGTGCATCCAATAGGTGTGTTTGTGTCGTTGGATGATCAATTAGGTCATTTTCGTCCTCCCTAGGCTTATTCTTGTCCAATTAGGGTTTTTAACTAATCTTTTGCATCCGATAAGTTCATTTGTGTCATTGGATTAACATTTAGGTCATTTTCGTCCTCCCTAGGCTTATTCTTGTCCAATTAGGGTTTTTAACCAATCTTGTGCATCCAATAAGTTCATTAGTGTCATTGGATGATCAATTAGGTCATTTTCGTCCTCCCTAGGCATGTTCTTGTCCAACTAGGGTTTTTAACCAATCTTGTGCATCCAATAGGTGTGTTTGTAACATTGGATGATCACTTAGGTCATTTTCGTCCTCCCTAGGCTTATTCTTGTCCAATTAGGGTTTTTAACCAATCTTGTGCATCCAATAAATTCATTTGTGTCATTGGATTAACATTTAGGTCATATCCGTCCTCCCTAGGCATATTCTTGTCCAATTAGGGTTTTTAACCAATCTTGTGCATCCAATAGGTGTGTTTGTGTCATTGGATGATCAATTAGGTCATTTTCGTCCTCCCAAGGCTTATTCTTGTCCAATTAGGGTTTTTAACCAATCTTGTGCATCCAATAAGTTCATTAGTGTCATTGGATGATCAATTAGGTCATTTTCGTCCTCCCTAAGCATGTGCTTGTCCAACTAGGGTTTTTAACCAATCTTTTGCATCCAATAAGTTCATTTGTGTCATTGGATGATCAATTAGGTCATTTTCGTCCTCCCTAGGCATATTCTTGTCCAACTAGGGTTTTTAACCAATCTTGTGCATCCAATAGGTGTGTTTGTGTCATTGGATGATCAATTAGATCATTTTCGTCCTCCCTAGGCATATTCTTGTCCAATTATGGTTTTTAACCAATCTTGTGCATCCAATAGGTGTGTTTGTGTAATTGGATGATCAATTAGGTCATTTTCGTCCTCCCTAGGCATATTCTTGTCGAACTAGGGTTTTTAACCAATCTTGTGCTTCCAATAGGTGTGTTTGTGTCATTTGATGATCAATTAGGTCATTTTCGTCCTCACTAGGCTTATTCTTGTCCAATTAGGGTTTTTAACCACTCTTGTGCATCCCATAGGTGTGTTTGTCTCATTGGATAATCAATTAGGTCATTTTCGTCCTCCCTAGGCTTATTCTCTTCCAATTAGAGTTTTTAACCAATCTTGTCCATCCAATAGGTGTGTTTGTGTCATTGGGTGATCAATTAGGTCATTTTCGTCCTCCCTAGGCATATTCTTGTCCAATTAGGGTTTTTAACCAATCTTGTGCATCCAATAGGTTTGTTTGGGTCATTCGATGATCAATTAGGTCATTTTCGTCCTTTCTAGGCTTATTCTTATCCAATTAGGGTTTTTAACCAATCTTGTGCGTCCAATAGGTGAGTTTGTGTCATTGGATGATCAATTAGGTCATTTTCGTCCTCCCTAGGCTTATTCTTGTCCAATTAGGGTTTTTAACCAATCTTGTCCATCCAATAGGTGTGTTTGTGTCATTGGATGATCAATTAGGTCATTTTCGTCCTCCCAAGGCTTATTCTTGTCCAATTAGGGTTTTTAACCAATCTTGTCCATCCAATAGGTGTGTTTGTGTCATTGGATGATCAATTAGGTCATTTTCGTCCTCCCTAGGCATATTCTTGTCCAATTAGGGTTTTTAACCAATCTTGTGCATCCAATAGGTGTGTTTGGGTCATTCGATGATCAATTAGGTCATTTTCTTCCTTTCTAGGCTTATTCTTATCCAATTAGGGTTTTTAACCAATCTTGTGCGTCCAATAGGTGTGTTTGTGTCATTGGATGATCAATTAGGTCATTTTCGTCCTCCCTAGGCTTATTCTTGTCCAATTAGGGTTTTTAACCAATCTTGTCCATCCAATAGGTGTGTTTGTGTCATTGGATGATCAATTAGGTCATTTTCGTCCTCCCTAGGCTAATTCTTGTCCAATTAGGGTTTTTAACCAATCTTGTGCATCCAATAGGTGTGTTTGTGTCATTGGATGATCAATTAGGTCATTTTCGTCCTCCCTAGGCATATTCTTGTCCAATTAGGGTTTTTAACCAATCTTGTGCATCCAATAGGTGTGTTTGTGGCAATGGATGATCAATTAGGTCATTTTCGTCCTCCCTAGGCTTATTCTTGTCCAATTAGGGTTTTGAACCAATCTTGTGTATCCAATAGGTGTGTTTGTGTCATCGGATGATCAATTAGGTCATTTTCGTTCTCCCTAGGCTTATTCTTGTCCAATTAGAGTTTTTAACCAATCTTGTGCATCCAATAACTTTGTTTGTGTCATTGAATTTATATTTAGGTCATTTTCGTCCTCCCTAAGCATATTCTTGTATAATTAGGGTTTTTAACCTATCTTGTGCATCCAATAGGTGTGTTTGTGTCATTGGATGATCAATTAGGACATTTTCGTCCTCCCTAGGCATATTCTTGTCCAATTAGGGTTTTTAACCAATCTTGTGCATCCAATAGGTGTGTTTGTGGCAATGGATGATCAATTAGGTCATTTTCGTCCTCCCTAGGCTTATTCTTGTCCAATAAAGGTTTTTAACCAATCTTGTGCATCCAATAGGTGTGTTTGTGTCATTTGATGAACAATTAGGTCATTTTCGTCCTCCCTAGGCTTATTCTTGTCCAATTAGGGTTTTTAACCAATCTTGTGCATCCAATAGGTGTGTTTGTGTCATTGGATGATCAATTAGGTCATTTTCGTCCTCCCTAGGCTTATTCTTGTCCAATTAGGGTTTTTAACCAATCTTGTGTATCCAATAAGTTTGTTTATGTCATTGAATTAATATTTAGGTCATTTTCGTCCTCCCTAGGCATATTCTTGTCCAATTAGGGTTTTTAACCAATCTTGTGCATCCAATAGGTGTGTTTGTGTCATTGGATGATCAATTAGGTCATTTTCATCCTCCCTAGGCATATTCTTGTCCAATTAGGGTTTTTAACCAATCTTGTGCATCCAATAGGTGTGTTTGTGGCAATGGATGATCAATTAGGTCATTTTCGTCCTCCCTAGGCATATTCTTGTCCAAATAGGGTTTTTAACCAATCTTGTGCATCCAATAGGTGTGTTTGTGTCATTTGATGATTAATTAGGTCATTTTCGTCCTCCTTCGGCTTATTCTTGTCCAATTAGAGTTTTTAACCAATCTTGTGAATCCAATAGGCGTGTTTGTGTCATTGGATGATCAATTAGGTCATTTTCGTCCTCCCTAGGCTTATTCTTGTCCAATTAGGGTTTTTAACCAAACTAGTGCATCCAATAGGTGTGTTTGTGTCATTGG
>JBBPBR010001768.1:434939-473413 GCA_037974775.1 Cicer pinnatifidum
TTATTCTTGTCCAATTAGGGTTTTTAACCAAACTAGTGCATCCAATAGGTGTGTTTGTGTCATTGGATGATCAATTAGGTCATTTTCGTCCTCCCTAGGCTTATTCTTGTCCAATTAGGGTTTTTAACCAATCTTGTGCATCCAATAGGTGTGTTTGTGTCATTGGATGATCAATTAGGTCATTTTCGTCCTCCCTAGGCTTATTCTTGTCCAATTAGGGTTTTTAACCAATCTTGTGCATCCAATAGGTGTGTTTGTGTCTTTGGATGATCAATTAGGTCATCTTCGCCCTCCGTAGGCCTATTCTTGTCCAATTAGGGTTTTTAACCAATCTATTGCATCCGATAAGTTTTTTTGTGTCATTGAATTAATATTTAGGTCATTTTCGTCCTCCCTAGGCATATTCTTGTCCAATTAGGGTTTTTAACCAATCTTGTGCATCCAATAGGTGTGTTTGTGTCATTGGATGATCAATTAGGTCATTTTGGTCATCCCTAGGCTTATTCTTGTCCAATTAGGGTTTTTAACCAATCTTGTGCATCCAATAGGTGTGTTTGTGTCATTGGATGATCAATTAGGTCATTTTCGTCCTCCCTAGGCTTATTCTTGTCCAATTAGGGTTTTTAACCAACCTTGTGCATCCAATAGGTGTGCTTGTGTCATTGGATGATCAATTAGGTCATTTTCGTCCTCCCTAGGCTTATTCTTGTCCAATTAGGGTTTTTAACCAATCTTGTGCATCCAATAGGTGTGTTTGTGTCATTGGATGATCAATTAGGTCATTTTCGTCCTCCCTAGGCTTATTCTTGTCCAATTAGGGTTTTTAACCAATCTTGTGCATCCAATAGGTGTGTTTGTGTCATTGGATGATCAATTAGGTCATTTTCGTCCTCCCTAGGCTTATTCTTGTCCAATTAGGGTTTTTAACCAATCTTGTGCATCCAATAGGTGTGTTTGTGTCATTGGATGATCAATTAGGTCATTTTCGTCCTTTCTATGCTTATTTTTGTCCAATTAGGGTTTTTAAGCAATCTTGTGCATCCAATAAGTTCATTTGTGTCATTGGATGATCAATTAGGTCATTTTCGTCCTCCCTAGGCATATTCTTGTCCAACTAGGGTTTCTAACCAATCTTGTGCTTCCAATAGATGTGTTTGTGTCATTGGATGATCAATTAGGTCATTTTCGTCCTCCCTAGGCTTATTCTTGTCCAATTAGGGTTTTTAACCAATCTTGTGCATCCAATAGGTGTGTTTGTGTCATTGGATGATCAATTAGGTCATTTTCGTCCTCCCTAGGCTTATTCTTGTCCAATTAGGGTTTTTAACCAATCTTGTGCATCCAATAGGTGTGTTTGTGTCATTGGATGATCAATTAGGTCATTTTCGTCCTCCCTAGGCATATTGTTGTCCAACTAGGGTTTTTAACCAATCTTGTGCATCCAATAGGTGTGTTTGTGTCATTTGATGATCAATTAGGTCATTTTCGTCCTCCTTCGGCTTATTCTTGTCCAATTAGAGTTTTTAACCAATCTTGTGCATCCAATAAGTTCATTTGTGTCATTGGATTAACATTTAGGTCATTTTCGTCCTCCCTAGGCATATTCTTGACCAATTAGGGTATTTAACCAATCTTGTGCATCCAATAGGTGTGTTTGTGTCATTGGATGATCAATTAGGTCATTTTCGTCCTCCCTAGGCTTATTCTTGTCCAATTAGGGTTTTTAACCAATCTTGTGCATCCAATAGGTGTGTTTGTGTCATTGGATGATCAATTAGGTCATTTTCGTCCTCCCTAGGCTTATTCTTGTCCAATTATGGTTTTTAACCAATCTTGTGCATCAAATAAGTTTGTTTGTGTCATTCAATTAATATTTAGGTCATTCTCGTCCTCCCTAGGCATATTCTTGTCCAATTAGGCTTTTTAACCAATCTTGTGCATCCAATAGGTGTGTTTGTGTCATTGGATGATCAATTAGGTCATTTTCATCCTCCCTAGGCATATTCTTGTCCAATTAGGGTTTTTAACCAATCTTGTGCATCCAATAGGTGTGTTTGTGTCATTGGATGATCAATTAGGTCAGTTTCGTCCTCCCTAGGCTTATTCTTGTCCAATTAGGGTTTTTAACCAATCTTGTGCATCCAATAAGTTCATTTGTGTCATTGGATTAACATTTAGGTCATTTTCGTCCACCCTAGGCTTATTCTTGTCCAATTAGGGTTTTTAACCAATCTTGTGCATCCAATAGGTGTGTTTGTGTCATTGGATGATCAATTAGGTCATTTTCGTCCTCCCTAGGCTTATTCTTGTCCAATTAGGGTTTTTAACCAATCTTGTGCATCCAATAGGTGTGTTTGTGTCATTCGATGATCAATTAGGTCATTTTCATCATCCCAAGGCTTATTCTTGTCCAATTAGGGTTTTTAACCAATCTTGTGCATCCAATAACTTTGTTTGTGTCATTGAATTAATATTTAGGTTATTTTCGTCCTCCTTAGGCATATTCTTGTCGAATTAGGGTTTTTAACCAATCTTGTGCATCCAATAGGTGTGTTTGTGTCATTGGATGATCAATTAGGTCATTTTCGTCCTCCCTAGGCTTATTCTTGTCAAATTAGGGTTTTTAACCAATCTTGTGCATCCAATAAGTTCATTTGTGTCATTGGATTAACATTTAGGTCATTTTCGTCCTCCCTAGGCATATTATTGTCCAATTAGGGTTTTTAACCAATCTTGTGTATCCAATAGGTGTGTTTGTGTCATTGGATGATCAATTAGGTCATTTTCGTCCTCCCTAGGCTTATTCTTGTCTAATTAGGGTTTTTAACCAATCTTGTGCATCCAATAGGTGTGTTTGTGTCATTGGATTATCAATTAGGTCATTTTCGTCCTCCCTAGGCTTATTCTTGTCCAATTAGGGTTTTTAACCAATCTTGTGCATCCAATAGGTGTGTTTGTGTCATTGGATGATCAATTAGGTCATTTTCGTCCTCCCTAGCTTATTGTTGTCCAATTATGGTTTTTAACCAATCTTGAGCATCCAATAGGTGTGTTTGTGTCATTGGATGATCAATTAGGTCATTTTCGTCCTCCCTAGGCATATTCTTGTCCAATTAGGGTTTTTAACCAATCTTGTGCATCCAATAGGTGTGTTTGTGTCATTGGATGATCAATTAGGTCATTTTCGTCCTCCCTAGGCTTATTCTTGTCCAATTAGGGTTTTTAACCAATCTTGTGCATCCAATAGGTGTGTTTGTGTCATTGGATGATCAATTAGGTTATTTTCTTCCTCCCTAGACTTATTCGTGTCCAATTAGGGTTTTTAACCAATCTTGTGCATCCAACAAGTTTGTTTATGTCATTGAATTAATATTTAGGTCATTTTCGTCCTCCCTAGGCATATTCTTGTCCAATTAGGGTTTTTAACCAATCTTGTGCATCCAATAGGTGTGTTTGTGTCATTGGATGATCAATTAGGTCATTTTCGTCCTCCCTAGGCTTATTCTTGTCCAATTAGGGTTTTTAACCAATCTTGTGCATCCAATAGGTGTGTTTGTGTCATTGGATGATCAATTAGGTCATTTTCGTCCTCCCTAGGCTTATTATTGGCCAATTAGGGTTTTTAACCAATCTTGTGCATGCAATAAGTTCATTTGTGTCATTGGATGATCAATTAGGTCCTTTTCGTCCTCCTTAGGCATATTCTTGTCCATCTAGGGTTTTAAACCAATCTTGTGCATCCAATAGGTGTGTTTGTGTCATTGGATGATCAATTAGGTTATTTTCGTCCTCCCTAGGCTTATTCTTGTCCAATTAGGGTTTTTAACCAATCTTGTGCATCCAATAGGTGTGTTTGTGTCATTGGATGATCAATTAGGTCATTTTCGTCCTCCCTAGGCTTATTCTTGTCCAATTACGGTTTTTAACCAATCTTGTGCATCCAATAGGTGTGTTTGTGTCATTGGATGATCAATTAGGACATTTTCGTCCTCCCTAGACATATTCTTGTCCAATTAGGGTTTTTAACCAATCTTGTGCATCCAATAGGTGTGTTTGTGTCATTGGATGATCAATTAGGTCATTTACGTCCTCCCTAGGCATATTCTTGTCCAATTAGGGTTTTTAACCAATTTTGTGCATCTAATAGGTGTGTTTGTGTCATTGGATGATCAATTAGGTCATTTTCGTCCTCCCTAGGCTTATTCTTGTCCAATTAGGGTTTTTAACCAATCTTGTGCATCCAATAGGTGTGTTTGTGTCATTGGATGATCAATTAAGTCATTTTCGTCCTCTCTAGGCATATTATTGTCCAATTAGGGTTTTTAACCAATCATGTGCATCCAATAGGTGTGTTTGTGTCATTGGATGATCAATTAGGTCATTTTCGTCCTCCCTAGGCTTATTCTTGTCCAATTAGGGTTTTTAACCAATCTTGTGCATCCGATAAGTTTGTTTGTGTCATTGAATTAATATTTAGGTCATTTTCGTCCTCCCTAGGCATATTCTTGTCCAATTTGGGTTTTTAAGCAATCTTGGGCATCCAATAGGTGTGTTTGTGTCATTGGATGATCAATTAGGTCATTTTCGTCCTCCCTAGGCATATTCTTGTCCAATTAGGGTTTTTAACCAATCTTGTGCATCCAATAGGTGTGTTTGTGTCATTGGATGATCAATTAGGTCATTTTCGTCCTCCCTAGGCTTATTCTTGTCCAATTAGGGTTTTTAACCAATCTTGTGCATCCGATAAGTTTGTTTGTGTCATTGAATTAATATTTAGGTCATTTTCGTCCTCCCTAGGCTTATTCTTGTCCAATTAGGGTTTTTAACCAATATTGTGCATCCAATAGGTGTGTTTGTGTCATTGGATGATCAATTAGGTCATTTTCGTCTTCCCTAGGCTTATTCTTGGCCAATTAGGGTTTTTAACCAATCTTGTGCATCCAATAAGTTGAGTTGTATCATTGGATTAACATTTAGGTCATTTTCGTCCTCCCTAGGCTTATTCTTGTCCAATTAGGGTTTTTAACCAATCTTGTGCATCCAATAGGTGTGTTTGTGTCATTGGATGATCAATTAGGTCATTTTCGTCCTCCCTAGGCTTATTCTTGCCCAATTAGGGTTTTTAACCAATCTTGTGCATCCAATAGGTGTGTTTGTGTCATTGGATGATCATTTAGGTCATTTTTGTCCTCCCTAGGCTTATTCTTGTCCAATTAGGGTTTTTAACCAATCTTGTGCATCCAATAGGTGTGTTTGTGTCATTGGATGATCAATTAGGTCATTTTCGTCCTCCCTAGGCTTATTCTTGTCCAATTAGGGTTTTTAACCAATCTTGTGCATCCAATAAGTTCATTTGTGTCATTGGATGATCAATTAGGTCATTTTCGTCCACCCTTGGCATATTCTTCTCCAACTAGGGTTTTAAACCAATCTTGTGCATCCAATAGGTGTGTTTGTGCCATTGGATGATCAATTAGGTCATTTTCGTCCTCCCTAGGCTTATTCTTGTCCAATTAGGGTTTTTAACCAATCTTGTGCATCCAATAGGTGTGTTTGTGTCATTGGATGATCAATTAGGTCATTTTCGTCCTCCCTAGGCTTATTCTTGTCCAATTAGGGTTTTTAACCAATCTTGTGCATCCAATAAGTTGAGTTGTGTCATTGGATTAACATTAAGGTCATTTTCATTCTCCCTAGGCTTATTCTTGTCCAATTAGGGTTTTTAACCAATCTTGTGCATCCAATAGGTGTGTTTGTGTCATTGGATGATCAATTAGGTCATTTTCGTCCTCCCTAGGCTTATTCTTGTCCAATTAGGGTTTTTAACCAATCTTGTGCATCCAATAGGTGTGTTTGTGTCATTGGATGATCAATTAGGTCATTTTCGTCCTCCCTAGGCTTATTCTTGTCCAATTAGGGTTTTTAACCAATCTTGTGCATCCAATAGGTGTGTTTGTGTCATTGGATGATCAATTAGGTCATTTTCGTCCTCCCTAGGCTTATTCTTGTCCAATTAGGGTTTTTAACCAATCTTGTGCATCCAATAGGTGTGTTTGTGTCATTGGATGATCAATTAGGTCATTTTCGTCCTTTCTATGCTTATTTTTGTCCAATTAGGGTTTTTAAGCAATCTTGTGCATCCAATAAGTTCATTTGTGTCATTGGATGATCAATTAGGTCATTTTCGTCCTCCCTAGGCATATTCTTGTCCAACTAGGGTTTCTAACCAATCTTGTGCTTCCAATAGATGTGTTTGTGTCATTGGATGATCAATTAGGTCATTTTCGTCCTCCCTAGGCTTATTCTTGTCCAATTAGGGTTTTTAACCAATCTTGTGCATCCAATAGGTGTGTTTGTGTCATTGGATGATCAATTAGGTCATTTTCGTCCTCCCTAGGCTTATTCTTGTCCAATTAGGGTTTTTAACCAATCTTGTGCATCCAATAGGTGTGTTTGTGTCATTGGATGATCAATTAGGTCATTTTCGTCCTCCCTAGGCTTATTCTTGCCCAATTAGGGTTTTTAACCAATCTTGTGCATCCAATAAGTTGAGTTGTGTCATTGGATTAGCATTTAGGTCATTTTCTTCCTCGCTAGGCTTATTCTTGTCCAATTAGGATTTTTAACCAATCTTGTGCATCCAATAAGTTCATTTGTGTCATTGGATGATCAATTAGGTCATTTTCGTCCTCCCTAGGCATATTCTTGTCCAACTAGGGTTTTTAACCAATCTTGTGCATCCAATAGGTGTGTTTGTGTCATTGGATGATCAATTAGGTCATTTTCGTCCTCCCTATGCTTATTCTTGTCCAATTAGGGTTTTTAACCAATCTTGTGCGTCCAATAGGTGTGTTTGTGTCATTGGATGATCAATTAGGTCATTTTCGTCCTCCCTAGGCTTATTCTTGTCCAATTAGGGTTTTTAACCAATCTTGTGCATCCAATAGGTGTGTTTGTGTCATTGGATGATGAATTAGGTCATTTTCGTCCTCCCTAGGCATATTCTTGTCCAATTAGGGTTTTTAACCTATGTTGTGCATCCAATAGGTGTGTTTGTGTCATTGGATGATCAATTAGGTCATTTTCGTCCTCCCTAGGCTTATTCTTGTCCAATTAGGGTTTTTAACCAATCTTGTGCATCCAATAGGTGTGTTTGTGTCATTGGATGATCAATTAGGTCATTTTCGTCCTCCCTAGGCATATTCTTGTCCAATTAGGGTTTTTAACCAATCTTGTGCATCCAATAGGTGTGTTTGTGTCATTGGATGATCAATTAGGTCATTTTCGTCCTTTATATGCTTATTCTTGTCCAATTAGGGTTTTTAACAAATCTTGTGCATCCAATAAGTTCATTTGTGTCATTGGATGATCAATTAGGTCATTTTCGTCCTCCCTAGGCATATTCTTGTCCAACTAGGGTTTTTAACCAATCTTGTGCTTCCAATAGGTGTGTTTGTGTCATTGGATGATCAATTAGGTCATTTTCGTCCTCCCTAGTCTTATTCTTGTCCAATTAGGGTTTTTAACCAATCTTGTGCATCCAATAAGTTTGTTTGTGTCATTGAATTAATATTTAGGTCATTTTCGTCCTCCCGAGGCATCATCTTGTCCAATTAGGGTTTTTAACCAGTCTTTTGCATCCAATAGGTGTGTTTGTGTCATTGGATGATCAATTAGGTCATTCTCGTCCTCCCTAGGCTTATTCTTGTCCAATTAGGGTTTTTAACCAATCTTGTGCATCCAATAGGTGTGTTTGTGTCATTGGATGATCAATTAGGTCATTTTCGTCCTCCCTAGGCATATTCTTGTCCAATTAGGGTTTTTAACCAATCTTGTGCATCCAATAGGTGTGTTTGTGTCATTGGATGATCAATTAGGTCATTTTCGTCCTCCCTAGGCATATTCTTGTCCAATTAGGGTTTTTAACCAATCTTGTGCATCCAATAGGTGTGTTTGTGTCATTGGATGATCAATTAAGTCATTTTCGTACTCCCTAGGCTTATTCTTGTCCAATTAGGGTTTTTAACCAATCTTGTGCATCCTATAAGTTCATTTGTGTCATTGGATTAACATTTAGGTCATATCCGTCCTCCCTAGGCATATTCTTGTCCAATTAGGGTTTTTAACCAATCTTGTGCATCCAATAGGTGTGTTTGTGTCATTGGATGATCAATTAGGTCATTTCCGTCCTCCCTAGGCTTATTCTTGTCCAATTAGGGTTTTTAACCAATCTTGTGCATCCAATAGGTGTGTTTGTGTCATTGGATGATCAATTAGGTCATTTTCGTCCTCACTAGGCTTATTCTTGTCCAATTAGGGTTTTTAACCAATCTTGTGCATCCAATAGGTGTGTTTGTGTCATTGGATGATCAATTAGGTTATTTTCGTCCTCCCTAGGCATATTCTTGTCCAATTAGGGTTTTTAACCAATCTTTTGCATCCAATAGGTGTGTTTGTGTCATTGGATGACCAATTAGGTCATTTTCGTCCTCCCTAGGCATATTCTTGTCCAATTAGGGTTTTTAACGAATCTTGTGCATCCAATAGGTGTATTTGTGTCATTGGATTAACATTTAGGTCATTTTCGTCCTCCCTAGGCTTATTCTTGTCCAATTAGGGTTTTTAACCAATCTTGTGCATCCAATAGGTGTGTTTGTGTCATTGGATGATCAATTAGGTCATTTTCGTCCTCCCTAGGCATATTCTTGTCCAATTAGGGTTTTTAACGAATCTTGTGCATCCAATAGGTGTGTTTGTGTCATTGGATTAACATTTAGGTCATTTTCGTCCTCCCTAGGCTTATTCTTGCCCAATTAGGGTTTTTAACCAATCTTGTGCATCCAATAAGTTGAGTTGTGTCATTGGATTAACATTTAGGACATTTTCGTCCTCCCTAGGCTTATTCTTGTCCAATTAGGGTTTTTAACCAATCTTGTTCATCCAATAGGTTTGTTTGTGTCATTGGATGATCAATTAGGTCATTTTCGTCCTCCCTAGGCATATTCTTGTCCAATTAGGGTTTTTAACCAATCTTGTGCATCCAATAGGTGTGTTTGTGTCATTGGATGATCAATTAGGTCATTTTCGTCCTCCCTAGGCTTATTCTTGTCCAATTAGGGTTTTTAACCAATCTTGTGCATCTAATAGGTGTGTTTGCGTCATTGGATGATCAATTCGGTCATTTTCGTCCTCCCTAGGCTTATTCTTGTCCAATTAGGGTTTTTAACCAATCTTGTGCATCCGATCAGTTTGTTTGTGTCATTGAATTAATATTTAGGTCATTTTCGTCTTCCCTAGGCATATTCTTGTCTAGTTAGGGTTTTTAACCAATCTTCTGCATCCTATAGGTGTGTTTGTGTCATTGGATGATCAATTAGGTCATTTTCGTCCTCCCTAGGCTTATTCTTGTCCAATTAGGGTTTTTAGCCAATCTTGTGCATCCGATAAGTTTGTTTGTGTCATTGAATTAATATTTAGGTCATTTTCGTCTTCCCTAGGCATATTCTTGTCCAATTAGGGTTTTTAACCAATCTTGTGCGTCCAATAGGTGTGTATGTGTCATTGGATGATCAATTAGATTATTTTCGTCCTCCCTAGGCTTATTCTTGTCCAATTAGGGTTTTTAACCAATCTTGTGCAACCAATAGGTGTTTAACCAATCTTGTGCATCCAATAGGTGTGTTTGTGGCAATAGATGATCAATTAGGTCGTTTTCGTCCTCCCTAGGCTTATTCTTGTCCAATTAGGGTTTTTAACCAATCTTGTGCATCCAATAGGTGTGTTTGTGTCATTGGATGATCAATTAGGTCATTTTCGTCCTCCCTAGGCTTATTCTTGTCCAATTAGGGTTTCTAACCAATCTAGTGCATCCAATAAATTTATTTGTGTCATTGGATTAACATTTAGGTCATTTTCGTCCTCCCTAGGCATATTCTTGTCCAATTAGGGTTTTTAACCAATCTTGTGCATCCAATAGGTGTGTATGTGTCATTGGATGATCAATTAGATTATTTTCGTCCTCCCTAGGCTTATTCTTGTCCAATTAGGGTTTTTAACCAATCTTGTGCAACCAATAGGTGTTTAACCAATCTTGTGCATCCAATAGGTGTGTTTGTGGCAATAGATGATCAATTAGGTCGTTTTCGTCCTCCCTAGGCTTATTCTTGTCCAATTAGGGTTTTTAACCAATCTTGTGCATCCAATAGGTGTGTTTGTGTCATTGGATGATCAATTAGGTCTTTTTCGTCCTCCCTAGGCTTATTCTTGTCCAATTAGGGTTTTTAACCAATCTTGTGCATCCAATAGGTTTGTTTGGGACATTGGATGATCAATTAGGTCATTTACGTCCTCCCTAGGCTTATTCTTGTCCAATTAAGGTTTTTAACCAATCTTGTGCATCCATTAACTTTGTTTGTGTCATTGAATTAATATTTAGGTCATTTTCGTCATCCCTAGGCATATTCTTGTCCAATTAGGGTTTTTAACCAATCTTGTGCATCTAATAGGTGTGTTTGTGTCATTGGATGATCAATTAGGTCATTTTCGTCCTCCCTAGGCTTATTCTTGTCCAATTAGGGTTTTTAACCAATCTTGTGCATCCAATAGGTGTGTTTGTGTCATTGGATGATCAATTAGGTCATTTTCGTCCTCCCTAGGCTTATTCTTGTCCAATTAGGGTTTTTAACCAATCTTGTGCATCCAATAAGTTGAGTTGTGTCATTGGATTAACATTTAGGTAATTTTCGTTCTCCCTAGGCTTATTCTTGTCCAATTAAGGTTTTTAATCAATCTTGTGCATCCAATAAGTTCATTTGTGTTATTGGATTAACATTTAAGTCATATTCGTCCTTCCTAGGCATATTCTTGTCCAATTAGGGTTTTTAACCAATCTTGTGCATCCAATAGGTGTGTTTGTGTAATTGGATGATCAATTAGGTCATTTTCGTCCTCCCTAGGCATATTCTTGTCCAGTTAGGGTTTTTAACCAATCTTGTGCATCCAATAGGTGTGTTTGTGTCATTGGATGATCAATTAGGTCATTTTCGTCCTCCCTAGGCTTATTCTTGTCCAATTAGGGTTTTTAACCAATCTTGTGCATCCAATAACTTTGTTTGTGTCATTGAATTAATATTTAGGTCATTTTCCTCCTCCCTAGGCACATTCTTGTCCAATTAGGGTTTTTAACCAATCTTGTGCATCCAATAGGTGTGTTTGTGTCATTGGATGATCAATTAGGTCATTTTCGTCCTTCCTAGGCATATTCTTGTCCAATTAGGGTTTTTAACCAATCTTGTGCGTCCAATAAGTTCATTTGTGTCATTCGATTAACATTTAGGTCATTTTCGTCCTCCCTAGGCATATTCTTTTCCAATTAGGGTTTTTAACCAATCTTGTGCATCCAATAGGTGTGTTTGTGTCATTGGATGATCAATTAGGTCATTTTCGTCCTCCCTAGGCTTATTCTTTTCCAATTAGGGTTTTTAACCAATCTTGTGCATCCAATAAGTTCATTTGTGTCGTTAGATGATCAATTAGGTCATTTTCGTCTTCCCTAGGCATATTGTTGTCCAACTAGGGTTTTAAACCAATCTTGTGCATCCAATAGGTGTGTTTGTGTCATTGGATGATCAATTAGGTCATTTTCGTCCTCCCTAGGCTTATTCTTGTCCAATTAGGGTTTTTAACCAATCTTGTCCATCCAATAGGTGTGTTTGTGTCATTGGATGATCAATTAGGTCATTTTCGTCCTCCCTAGGCTTATTCTTGTCCAATTCGGGTTTTAAACCCGTCTTGTGCATCCAATAGGTGTGTTTGTGTTATTGGATGATCAATTAGGTCATTTTCGTCCTCCCTAGGCTTATTCTTGTCCAATTAGGGTTTTTAACCAATCTTGTGCATCCAATAAGTTCATTAGTGTCATTGGATGATCAATTAGGACATTTTCGTCCTCCCTAGTCATGTTCTTGTCCAACTAGGGTTTTTAACCAATCTTGTGCATCCAATAGGTGTGTTTGTGTCATTGGATGATCAATTAGGTCATTTTCGTCCTCCCTAGCCTTATTCTTGTCCAATTAGGGTTTTTAACCAATCTTGTGCATCCAATAGGTGTGTTTGTGTCATTGTATGAATAATTAGGTCATTTTCGTCCTCCCTAGGCTTTTTCTTGTCCAATTTGGGTTTTTAACCAATCTTGTGCATCCAATAAGTTGAGTTGTGTCATTGGATTAACATTTAGGTCATTTTGATTCTCCCTAGGCTTATTCTTGTCGAATTAGGTTTTTAACCAATCTTGTGCATCCAATAAGTTCATTTGTGTCATTGGATTCACATTTAGGGTTTTTAACCAATCTTGTGCATCCAATAAGTTCATTAGTGTCATTGGATGATCAATTAGGTCATTTTCGTCCTGCCTAGGCTTATTCTTGTCCAATTAGGGTTTTTAACTAATCTTGTGCATCCAATAGGTGTGTTTGTGTCATTGGATGATCAATTAGGTCATTTTCGTCCTCCCTAGGCATATTCTTGTCCAATTACGATTTTTAACCAATCTTGTGCATCCAATAGGTGTGTTTGTGTCATTGGATGATCAATTAGGTCATTTTCGTCCTTCCTAGGCTTATTCTTGTCCAATTAGGGTTTTTAACCAATCTTGTGGATCCAATAGGTGTGTTTGTGTCATTGGATGATCAATTAGGTCATTTTCGTTCTCCCTAGGCATATTCTTGTCCAACTAGGGTTTTTAACCAGTCTTGTGCATCCAATAAGTTCATTTGTGTCATTGGATGATCAATTAGGTCATTTTCGTCCTCCCTAGGCATATTCTTGTCCAACTAGGGTTTTTAACCAATCTTGTGCATCCAACAGGTGTGTTTGTGTCATTGGATGATCAATTAGCTCATTTTCGTCCTCCCTAGGCTTATTCGTATCCAATTAGGGTTTTTAACGAATCTTGTGCATCCAATAGGTGTGTTTGTGTCATTGGATGATCAATTAGGTCATTTTCGTCCTCCCTAGGCATATTCTTGTACAATTAGGGTTTTTAACCAATCTTGTGCATCCAATAGGTGTGTTTGGGTCATTGGATGATTAATTAGGTCATTTTCGTCCTTCCTAGGCTTATTCTTGTCCAATTAGGGTTTTTAACGAATCTTGTGCATCCAATAAGTTCATTTGTATCATTGGATTAACATTTAGGTCATTTTTGTCCTCCCTAGGCATATTCTTGTCCAATTAGGGTTTTTAACCAATCTTGTGCATCCAATAGGTGTGTTTGTGTCATTGGATGATCAATTAGGTCATTTACGTCCTTTCTATGCTTATTCTTGTCCAATTAGGGTTTTTAACCAATCTTGTGCATCCGATAAGTTCATTTGTGTCATTGGATGATCAATTAGGTCATTTTCGTCCTCCCTAGGCATATTCTTGTCCAACTAGGGTTTTTAACTGATCTTCTGCTTCCAATAGGTGTGTTTGTGTCATTGGATGATCAATTAGTTCATTTTCGTCGTCCCTAGGCATATTCTTGTCCAATTACGAATTTTAACCAATCTTGTGCATCCAATAGGTGTGTTTGTGTCATTGGATGATCAATTAGGTCATTTTCGTCCTTCCTAGGCTTATTCTTGTCCAATTAGGGTTTTTAACCAATCTTGTGGATCCAATAGGTGTGTTTGTGTCATTGGATGATCAATTAGGTCATTTTCGTCCTCCCTAGGCATATTCTTGTCCAACTAGGGTTTTTAACCAATCTTGTGCATCCAATAAGTTCATTTGTGTCATTGGATGATCAATTAGGTCATTTTCGTCCTCCCTAGGCATATTCTTGTCCAACTAGGGTTTTTAACCAATCTTGTGCATCCAATAGGTGTGTTTGTGTCATTGGATGATCAATTAGGTCATTTTCATCCTCCCTAGGCTTATTCTTGTCCAATTACGGTTTTTAACCAATCTTGTGCATCCAATAGGTGTGTTTATGTCATTGGATGATCAATTAGGTCATTTTCGTCCTCCCTTTGCTTATTCTTGCCCAATTAGGGTTTTTAACCAATCTTGTGCATCCAATAAGTTGAGTTGTGTCATTGGATTAGCATTTAGGTCATTTTCGTCCTCCCTAGGCTTATTCTTGTCCAATTAGGATTTTTAACCAATCTTGTGCATCCAATAAGTTCATTTGTGTCATTGGATGATCAATTAGGTCATTTTCGTCCTCCCTAGGCATATTCTTGTCCAACTAGGGTTTTTAACCAATCTTGTGCATCCAATAGGTGTGTTTGTGTCATTGGATGATCAATTAGGTCATTTTCGTCCTCCCTAGGCTTATTCGTATCCAATTAGGGTTTTTAACCAATCTTGTGCATCCAATAGGTGTGTTTGTATCATTGGATGATCAATTTGGTCATTTTCGTCCTCACTAGGCTTATTCTTGGCCATTTAGGGTTTTTAACCAATCTTGTGCATCCAATAGGTGTGTTTGTGTCATTGGATGATCAATTAGGTCATTTTCATCCTCCCTAGGCATATTCTTGTCCAATTAGGGTTTTTAACCAATCTTGTGCATCCAATAGGTGTGTTTGTGTCATTGGATGATCAATTAGGTCATTTTCGTCCTTCCTAGGCTTATTCTTGTCCAATTAGGGTTTTTAACCAATCTTGTGCATCCAATAAGTTCATTTGTGTCATTGGATTAACATTTAGGTCATTTTCGTCCTCCCTAGGCATATTATTGTCCAATTAGGGTTTTTAACCAATCTTATGCATCCAATAGGTGTGTTTGTGTCATTGGATGATCAATTAGGTTATTTTCGTCCTCCCTAGGCTTAATCTTGTCCAATTAGGGTTTTTAACTAATCTTGTACATCGAATAAGTTCATTTGTGTCATTGGCTAATCAATTAGGTCATTTTCGTCCCCCCTAGGCATATTCTCTTCCAATTAGGGTTTTTAACCAATCTTGTGCATCCAATAGGTGTGTTTGTGTCATTGGATGATCAATTAGGTCATCTTCGCCCTCCCTAGGCATATTCTTGTCCAATTAGGGTTTTTAACCAATCTTGTGCACCCAATAGGTGTGTTTGTGTCATTGGATGATCAATTAGGTCATTTTCGTCCTCCCTAGGCTTATTCTTGTCCAATAAAGGTTTTTAACCAATCTTGTGCATCCAATAAGTTGAGTTGTGTCATTGGATTAACATTAAGGTCATTTTCGTCCTCCCTAGGCTTATTCTTGTCCAATTAGGGTTTTTAACCAATCTTGTGCATCCAATAGGTGTGTTTGTGTCATTGGATGATCAATTAGGTCATTTTCGTCCTCCCTAGGCTTATTCTTGTCCAATTAGGGTTTTTAACCAATCTTGTGCATCCAATAGGTGTGTTTGTGTCATTGGATGATCAATTAGGTTATTTTCATCCTCCCTAGGCTTATTATTGTCCAATTAGGGTTTTTAACCAATCTTGTGCATCCAATAGGTGTGTTTGTGTCATTGGATGATCAATTAGGTCATTTTCGTCCTCCCTAGGCATATTCTTGTCCAATTAGGGTTTTTAACCAATCTTGTGCATCCAATAGATGTGTTTGTGTCATTGGATGATCAATTAGGTCATTTTCGTCCTCCCTAGGCTTATTCTTGTCCAATTAGGGTTTTTAACCAATCTTGTGCATCCAATAAGTTCATTAGTGTCATTGGTTGATCAATTAGGTCATTTTTGTCCTCCCTAGGCATATTATTGTCCAATTAGGGTTTTTAACCAATCTTGTGCATCCAATAAGTTTGTTTGTGTCATTGAATTAATATTTAGGTCATTTTCGTCCTCCCTAGGCATATTATTGTCCAATTAGGGTTTTTAACCAATCTTGTGCATCCAATAGGTGTGTTTGTGTCATTGGATGATCAATTAGGTCATTTTCGTCCTCCCTAGGCTTATTCTTGTCCAATTAGGGTTTTTAACCAATCTTGTGCATCCAATAAGTCCGTTTGTGTCATTGGATGATCAATTAGGTCATTTTCGTCCTCCCTAGGCTTATTCTTGTCCAATTAGGGTTTTTAACCAATCTTGTGCATCCAATAGGTGTGTTTGTGTCATTGGATGATCAATTAGGTCATTTTCGTCCTCCCTAGGCTTATTCTTGTCCAATTAGGGTTTTTAACCAATCTTGTGCATCCAATAAGTTCATTTGTGTCATTGGATGATCAATTAGGTCATTTTCATCCTCCCTAGGCTTATTCTTGTCCAATTACGGTTTTTAACCAATCTTGTGCATCCAATAGGTGTGTTTGTGTCATTGGATGATCAATTAGGTCATTTTCGTCCTCCCTAGGCTTATTCTTGTCCAATTAGGGTTTTTAACCAATCTTGTGCATCCAATAGGTGTGTTTGTGTCATTCAATGATCAATTAGGTCATTTTCGTCCTCCCTAGGCTTATTCTTGTCCAATTAGGGTTTTTAACCAATCTTGTGCATCCAATAACTTTGTTTGTGTCATTGAATTAATATTTAGGTCATTTTCGTCCTCCCTAGGCATATTCTTGTCCATTTAAGGTTTTTAACCAATCTTGTGCATCCAATAGGTGTGTTTGTGTCAATGGATGATCAATTAGGTCATTTTCGTCCTCCCTAGGCTTATTCTTGTCCAATTAGGGTTTTTAACCAATCTTGTGCATCCAATAAGTTCATTTGTGTCATTGGATTAACATTTAGGTCATTTTCGTCCTCCCTAGGCATATTCTTCTCCAATTAGGATTTTTAACCAATCTTGTGCATCCAATAGGTGTGTTTGTGTCATTGGATGATCAATTAGGTCATTTTCGTCCTCCTTAGGCTTATTCTTGTCCAATTAGGGTTTTTAACCAATCTTGTGCATCCAATAAGTTGAGTTGTGTCATTGGATTAACATTTAGGTCATTTTGATTCTCCCTAGGCTTATTCTTGTCGAATTAGGTTTTTAACCAATCTTGTGCATCCAATAAGTTCATTTGTGTCATTGGATTCACATTTAGGAAATTTTCGTCCTCCCTAGGCATATTCTTGTCCAATTAGGGTTTTTAACCAATCTTGTGCATCCAATAGGTGTGTTTATCTCATTTGATGATCAATTAGGCCACTTTGATCCTCCCTAGGCTTATTCTTGTCCAATTAGGGTTTTTCACCAATCTTGTGCATCCAATAAGTTCATTTGTGTCATTGGATTAACATTTAGGTCATTTTCGTCCTCCCTAGGCATATTCTTGTCCAATTAGGGTTTTTAACCAATCTTGTGCATCCAATAGGTGTGTTTGTGTCATTGGATGATCAATTTAGGTCATTTTCGTCCTCCCTAGGCATATTCTTGTCCAATTAGGGTTTTTAACCAATCTTGTGCATCCGATAGGTGTGTTTGTGTCATTGGATGATCAATTTAGGTCATTTTCGTCCTCCATAAGCATATTCTTGTCCAATTAGGGTTTTTAACCAATCTTGTGCATCCAATAGGTGTGTTTGTGTCATTGGATGATCAATTAGGTCATTTTCGTCCTTCCTAGGCTTATTCTTGTCCAATTCGGGTTTTTACCAAATCATGTGCATCCAATAAGTTCATTTGTATCATTGGATGATCAATTAGGTAATTTTCGTCCTCCCTAGGCATATTCTTGTCCAACTTGGGTTTTAAACCAATTTTGTGCATCCAATAGATGTGTTTGTGTCATTGGATGATCAATTAGGTCATTTTCGTCCTCCCTAGGCTTATTCTTGTCCAATTAGGGTTTTTAACCAATCTTGTGCATCCAATAGGTGTGTTTGTGTCATTGGATGATCAATTAGGTCATTTTCGTCCTCCCTAGGCTTATTCTTGTCCAATTAGGGTTTTTAACCAATCTTGTGCATCCAATAGGTGTGTTTGTGTCATTGGATGATC
Organism: Cicer pinnatifidum; assembly: GCA_037974775.1. Taxonomy (NCBI): domain Eukaryota; kingdom Viridiplantae; phylum Streptophyta; class Magnoliopsida; order Fabales; family Fabaceae; genus Cicer; species Cicer pinnatifidum. The sequence goes on from JBBPBR010001768.1 coordinate 452,829, forward strand.
AATTAGGTCATTTTCGTCCTCCCTAGGCTTATTCTTGTCCAATTAGGGTTTTTAACAAATCTTGTGCATCCAATAAGTTCATTTGTGTCATTGGATGATCAATTAGGTCATTTTCGTCCTCCCTAGGCATATTCTTGTCCAACTAGGGTTTTTAACCAAACTTGTGCATCCAATAAGTTCATTTGTGTCATTGGATGATCAATTAGGTCATTTTCGTCCTCCCTAGGCATATTCTTGTCCAACTAGGGTTTTTAACCAATCTTGTGCATCCAATAGGTGTGTTTGTGTCATTGGATGATCAATTAGGTCATTTTCGTCCTCCCTAGGCTTATTCTTGTCCAATTAGGGTTTTTAACCAATCTTGTGCATCCAATAGGTGTGTTTGTGTCATTGGATGATCAATTAGGTCATTTTCGTCCTCCCTAGGCTTATTCTATCCAATAAGTTCATTTGTGTCATTGGATGATCAATTAGGTCATTTTCGTCCTCCTTAGGCATATTCTTGTCCAACTAGGGTTTTTAACCAATCTTGTGCATCCAATAAGTTCATTTGTGTCATTGGATGATCAATTAGGTCATTTTCGTCCTCCCTAGGCATATTCTTGTCCAACTAGGGTTTTTAACCAATCTTGTGCATCCAATAGGTGTGTTTGTGTCATTGGATGATCAATTAGGTCATTTTCGTCCTCCCTAGGCTTATTCTTGTCCAATTAGGGTTTTTAACCAATCTTGTGCATCCAATAGGAGTGTTTGTGTCATTGGATGATCAATTAGGTCATTTTCGTCCTTCCTAGGCATATTTTGTGCAATTAGGGTTTTTAACCAATCTTGTGCATCCAATAGGTGTGTTTGTGTCAATGGATGATCAATTAGGTCATTTTCGTCCTTCCTAGGCTTATTCTTGTCCAATTAGGGTTTTTAACCAATCTTGTGCATCCAATAAGTTCATTTGTGTCATTGGATTAACATTTAGGTCATTTTCGTCCTCCCTAGGCATATTCTTGTCCAATTAGGGTTTTTAACCAATCTTGTGCATCCAATAGGTGTGTTTGTGTCATTGGATGATCATTTAGGTCATTTTCGTCCTTTATATGCTTATTCTTGTCCAATTAGGGTTTTTAACCAATCTTGTGCATCCAATAAGTTCATATGTGTCATTGGATGATCAATTAGGTCATTTTCGTCCTCCATAGGCATATTCTTGTCCAACTAGGGTTTTTAACCGATCTTGTGTTTCCAATAGGTGTGTTTGTGTCATTGGATGATCAATTAGGTCATTTTCGTCCCCACTAGGCTTATTCTTGTCCAATTAGGGTTTTTAACCTATCTTGTGCATCCAATAGGTGTGTTTGTGTCATTGGATGATCAATTAGGTCATTTTCGTCCTCCCTAGGCTTATTCTTTTCCAATTAGGGTTTTTTAACCAATCTTGTGCATCCAATAAGTTCATTTGTGTCATTGGATGATCAATTAGGTCATTTTCGTCTTCCCTAGGCATATTCTTGTCCAACTAGGGTTTTAAACCAATCTTGTGCATCCAATAGGTGTGTTTGTGTCATTGGATGATCAATTAGGTCATTTTCGTCCTCCCTAGGCTTATTCTTGTCCAATTAGGGTTTTTAACCAATCTTGTGCATCCAATAGGTGTGTTTGTGTCATTGGATGATCAATTAGGTCATTTTCGTCCTCCCTAGGCTTATTCTTGTCCAATTAGGGTTTTTAACCAATCTTGTGCATCCAATAGGTGTGTTTGTGTCATTGGATGATCAATTAGGTCATTTTCTTCCTCCCTAGGCTTATTCTTGTCCAATTAAGGTTTTTAACCAATCTTGTGCATCCAATAACTTTGATTGTGTCATTGAATTAATATTTAGGTCATTTTCGTCCTCCCTAGGCATATTCTTGTCCAATTAGGGTTTTTAACCAATCTTGTGCATCCAATAGGTGTGTTTGTGTCATTGGATGATCAATTAGGTCATTTTCGTCCTCCCTAGGCTTATTGTTGTCCAATTAGGGTTTTTAACCAATCTTGTGCATCCAATAGGTGAGTTTGTGTCATTGGATGATCAATTAGGTCATTTTCGTCCTCCCTAGGCTTATTCTTGCCCAATTAGGGTTTTTAACCAATCTTGTGCATCCAATAAGTTCATTTGTGTCATTGGATTAACATTTAGGTCATTTTCGTCCTCCATAGGCATATTCTTGTCCAATTAGGGTTTTTAACCATTCTTGTGCTTCCAATAGGTGTGTTTGTGTCATTGGATGATCAATTAGGTCATTTTCGTCCTCACTAGGCTTATTCTTGTCCAATTAGGGTGTTTAACCAATCTTGTGTATCCAATAGGTGTGTTTGTGTCATTGGATGATCAATTAGGTCTTTTTCGTCCTCCCTAGGCTTATTCTTGTCCAATTAGGGTTTTTAACCAATCTTGTGCATCCAATAACTTTGTTTGTGTCATTGAATTAATATTTAGGTCATTTTCGTCCTCCCTAGGCATATTCTTGTCCAATTAGGGTTTTTAACCAATCTTGTGCATCCAATAGGTGTGTTTGTGTCATTGGATGATCAATTAGGTCATTTTCGTCCTCCCTAGGCTTATTCTTGTCCAATTAGGGTTTTTAACCAATCTTGTGCATCCAATAAGTTGAGTTGTGTCATTGGATTAACATTTAGGTCATTTTCGTTCTCCCTAGGCTTATTCTTGTCCAATTAGGGTTTTTAACCAATTTTGTGCATCCAATAAGTTGATTTGTGTTATTGGATTAACATTTAGGTCATATTCGTCCTCCCTAGGCATATTCTTGTCCAATTAGGGTTTTAACCAATCTTGTGCATCCAATAGGTGTGTTTGTGTCATTGGATGATCAATTAGGTCATTTTCGTCCTCCCTAGGCATATTCTTGTCCAGTTAGGGTTTTTAACCAATCTTGTGCATCCAATAAGTTTAGTTGTGTCATTGGATTAACATTTAGGTCATTTTCGTTCTCCCTAGGCTTATTCTTGACCAATTAGGGTTTTTAACCAATTTTGTGCATCCAATAAGTTCATTTGTGTTATTGGATTAACATTTAGGTCATATTCGTCCTCCCTAGGCATATTCTTGTCAAATTAGGGTTTTAACCAATCTTGTGCATCCAATAGGTGTGTTTGTGTCATTGAATGATCAATTAGGTCATTTTCGTCCTCCCTAGGCTTATTCTTGTCCAACTAGGGTTTTTAACCAATCTTGTGCCTCCAATAGGTGTGTTTGTGTCATTGGATGATCAATTAGGTCATTTTCGTCCTCCCTAGGCTTATTCTTGTCCAATTAGGGTTTTTAACCAATCTTGTGCATCCAATAAGTTGAGTTGTGTCATTGGATTAACATTTAGGTCATTTTCGTCCTCCCTAGGCTTATTCTTGTGCAATTAGGGTTTTTAACCAATCTTACGCATCCAATACGTTCATTTGTGTCATTGGATGATCAATTAGGTCATTTTCGTCCTCCATAGGCTTATTCTTGTCCAATTAGGATTTTTAACCAATGTTGTGCATCCAATAAGTTGAGTTGTGTCATTGGATTAACATTTAGGTCATTTTCGTCCTCCCTAGGCTTATTCTTATCCTATTAGGGTTTTTAACCAATCTTGTGCATCCAATAGGTGTGTTTGTGTCATTGGATGATCAATTAGGTCATTTTCGTCCTCCCTAGGCTTATTCTTGTCCAATTAGGGTTTTTAACCAATCTTGTGCATCCAATAAGTTGAGTTGTGTCATTGGATTAACATTTAGGTCATTTTGATTCTCCCTAGGCTTATTCTTGTCGAATTAGGTTTTTAACCAATCTTGTGCATCCAATAAGTTCATTTGTGTCATTGGATTCACATTTAGGTCATTTTCGTCCTCCCTAGGCATATTCTTGTCCAATTAGAGTTTTTAACTAATCTTGTGCATCCAATAGGTGTGTTTATCTCATTGGATGATTAATTAGGTCACTTTGATCCTCTCTAGGCTTATTCTTGTCCAATTAGGGTTTTTAACCAATCTTGTGCATCCAATAAGTTCATTTGTGTCATTGGATTAACATTTAGGTCATTTTCGTCCTCCCTAGGCATATTCTTGTCCAATTAGGGTTTTTAACCAATCTTGTGCATCCAATAGGTGTGTTTGTGTCATTGGATGATCAATTTAGGTCATTTTTGTCCTCCCTAGGCTTATTCTTGTCCAATTAGGGTTTTTAACCAATCTTGTGCATCCAATAGGTGTGTTTGTGTCATTGGATGATCAATTAGGTCATTTTCGTCCTCCCTAGGCTTATTCTTGTCCAATTAGGGTTTTTAACCAATCTTGTGCATCCAATAGGTGTGTTTGTGTCATTGGATGATCAATTAGGTCATTTTCGTCCTCCCTAGGCTTATTCTTGTCCAATTAAGCTATTTAACCAATCTTGTGCATCCAATAGGTGTGTTTGTGTCATTGGATGATCAATTAGGTCATTTTCGTCTTCACTAGGCATATTCTTATCCAATTAGGGTTTTTAACCAATCTTGTGCATCCAATAGGTGTGTTTGTGTCATTGGATGATCAATTAGGTCATTTTCGTCCTTTCTATGCTTATTCTTGTCCAATTAGGGTTTTTAACCAATCTTGTGCATCCAATAATTTCATTTGTGTCATTGGATGATCAATTAGGTCATTTTCGTCCTCCCTAGGCATATTCTTGTCGAACTAGGGTTTTTAACCAATCTTGTGCTTCCAATAGGTGTGTTTGTGTCATTGGATGATCAATTAGGTCATTTTCGTCCTCACTAGGCTTATTCTTGTCCAATTAGGGTTTTTAACCAATCTTGTGCATCCAATAGGTGTGTTTGTGTCATTGGATGATCAATTAGGTCATTTTCGTCCTCCCTAGGTTTATTCTTTTCCAATTAGAGTTTTTAACCAATCTTGTGCATCCAATAAGTTCATTTGTGTCATTGGATGATCAATTAGGTCATTTTCGTCTTCCTAAGGCATATTCTTGTCCAACTAGGGTTTTAAACCAATCTTGTGCATCCAATAGGTGTGTTTGTGTCATTGGATGACCAATTAGGTCATTTTCGTCCTCCCTAGGCTTATTCTTGTCCAATTAGGGTTTTTAACCAATCTTGTCCATCCAATAGGTGTGTTTGTGTCATTGGATGATCAATTAGGTCATTTTCGTCCTCCCTAGGCTTATTCTTGTCCAATTAGGGTTTTAAACCAATCTTGTGCATCCAATAGGTGTGTTTGTGTCATTGGATGATCAATTAGGTCATTTTCTACCTCCCTAGGCTTATTCTTGTCCAATTAAGGTTTTTAACCAATCTTGTGCATCCAATAAGTTCATTAGTGTCATTGGATGATCAATTAGGTCATTTTCGTCCTCCCTAGGCATGTTCTTGTCTAACTAGGGTTTTTATCCAATCTTGTGCATCCAATAGGTGTGTTTGTGTCATTGGATGATCAATTAGGTCATTTTCGTCCTCCCTAGGCTTATTCTTGTCCAATTAGGGTTTTTAACCAATCTTGTGCATCCAATAAGTTCATTAGTGTCATTGGATGATCAATTAGGTCATTTTCGTCCTCCCTAGGCATGTTCTTGTCCAATTAGGGTTTTTAACCAATCTTGTGGATCCTATAGGTGTGTTTGTGTCATTGGATGATCAATTAGGTCATTTTCGTTCTCCCTAGGCATATTCTTGTCCAACTAGGGTTTTTAACCAATCTTGTGCATCCAATAAGTTCATTTGTGTCATTGGATGATCAATTAGGTCATTTTCGTCCTCCCTAGGCATATTCTTGTCCAACTAGGGTTTTTAACCAATCTTGTGGATCCAATAGGTGTGTTTGTGTCATTGGATGATCAATTAGGTCGTTTTCGTCCTCCCTAGACATATTCTTGTCCAATTAGGGTTTTTAACCAATCTTGTGCATCCAATAGGTGTGTTTGTGTCATTGGATGATCAATTAGGTCATTTTCGTCCTCCCTAGGCTTATTCTTGTCCAATTAGGGTTTTTAACCAATCTTGTGCATCCAATAAGTTGAGTTGTGTCATTGGATTAACATTTAGGTCATTTTGATTCTCCCTAGGCTTATTCTTGTCGAATTAGGTTTTTAACCAATCTTGTACATCCAATAAGTTCATTTGTGTCATTGGATTCACATTTAGGTCATTTTCGTCCTCCCTAGGCATATTCTTGTCCAATTAGGGTTTTTAACCAATCTTGTGCATCCAATAGGTGTGTTTGTGTCATTGGATGATCAATTAGGTCATTTTCGTCCTCCCTAGGCTTATTATTGTCCAATTAGGGTTTTTAACCAATCTAGTGCATCCAATAAGTTGAGTTGTGTCATTGGATTAACATTTAGGTCATTTTCATTCTCCCTAGGCTTATTCTTGTCCAATTAGGTTTTTAACCAATCTTGTGCATCCAATAAGTTCATTTGTGTCATTGGATTAACATTTAGGTCATTTTCGTCCTCCCTAGGCATATTCTTGTCCAATTACGGTTTTTAACCAATCTTGTGCATCCAATAGGTGTGTTTATCTCATTGGATGATCAATTAGGTCACTTTGATCCTCCCTAGGCTTATTCTTGTCCAATTAGGGTTTTTAACCAATCTTGTGCATCCAATAAGTTCATCTGTGTCATTGGATTAACATTTAGGTCATTTTCGTCCTCCCTAGGCATATTCTTGTCCAATTAGTGTTTTTAACCAATCTTGTGCATCCAATAGGTGTGTTTGTGTCATTGGATGATCAATTTAGGTCATTTTCGTCCTCCCTAGGCATATTCTTGTCCAATTAGGGTTTTTAACCAATCTTGTGCATCCAATAGGTGTGTTTGTGTCATTGGATGATCAATTAGGTCATTTTCGTCCTCCCTAGGCTTATTCTTGTCCAATTAGGGTTTTTAACCAATCTTGTGCATCCAATAGGTGTGTTTGTGTCATTGGATGATCAATTAGGTCATTTTCGTCCTCCCTAGGCTTATTCTTGTCCAATAAGGGTTTTTAACCAATCTTGTGCATCCAGTAGGTGTGTTTGTGTCATTGGATGATCAATTAGGTCATTTTCGTCCTCCCTATGCTTATACTTGCCCAATTAGGGTTTTTAACCAATCTTGTGCATCCAATAGGTGTGTTTGTGTCATTGGATGATCAATTAGGTCATTTTCGTCCTCCCTAGGCTTATTCTTGTCCAATAAGGGTTTTTAACCAATCTTGTGCATCCAATAAGTTCATTTGTCTCATTGGATTAACATTTAGGTCATTTTCGTCCTACCTAGGCATATTCTTGTCCAATTAGGGTTTTTAACCAATCTTGTGCATCCAATAGGTGTGTTTGTGTCATTGGATGATCAATTTAGGTCATTTTCGTCCTCCCTAGGCATATTCTTGTCCAATTAGGGTTTTTAACAAATCTTGTGTATCCAATAGGTGTGTTTGTGTCATTGGATGATCAATTAGTTCATTTTCGTCCTCCCTAGGCATATTCTTGTCCAATTAGGGTTTTTAACCAATCTTGTGCATCCAATAGGTGTGTTTGTGTCATTGGATGATCAATTAGGTCATTTTCGTCCTCCCTAGGCTTATTCTTGTCCAATTAGGGTTTTTAACCAATCTTGTGCATCCAATAAGTTCATTTGCGTCATTGGATTAACAATTAGGTCATTTTCGTCCTCCCTAGGCATATTCTTGTCCAATTAGGGTTTTTAACCAAACTTTTGCATCCAATAGGTGTGTTTGTGTCATTCGATGATCAATTAGGTCATTTTCGTCCTCCCTAGGCATATTCTTGTCCAATTAGGGTTTTTAACCAATCTTGTGCATCCAATAGGTGTGTTTGTGTCATTGGATGATCAATTAGGTCATTTTCGTCCTCCCTAGGCTTATTCTTGTCCAATTAGGGTTTTTAACCAATCTTGTGCATCCATTAAGTTCATTTGTGTCATTGGATGATCAATTAGGTTATTTTCGTCCTCCCTAGGCATATTCTTGTCCAACTATGGTTTTAAACCAATCTTGTGCATCCAATAGGTGTGTTTGTGTCATTGGATGATCAATTAGGTCATTTTCGTCCTCCCTAGGCTTATTCTTGTCCAATTAGGGTTTTTAACCAATCTTGTGCATCCAATAGGTGTGTTTGTGTCATTGGATGATCAATTAGGTCATTTTCGTCCTCCCTAGGCTTATTCTTGTCCAATTAGGGTTTTTAACCAATCTTTTGCATCCAATAGGTGTGTTTGTGTCAATTGATGATCAATTAGGTCATTTTCGTCCTCCCTAGGCTTATTCTTGTCCAATTAGGGTTTTTAACCAATCTTGTGCATCCAATAACTTTGTTTGTGTCATTGAATTAATATTTAGGTCATTTTCGTCCTCCCTAGGCATATTCTTGTCCAATTAGGGTTTTTAACTAATATTGTGCATCCAATAAGTTCATTTGTGTCATTGGATGATCAATGAGGACATTTCCGTCCTCCCTAGGCATATTCTTGTCCAATTAGGGTTTTTAACCAATCTTGTGCATCCAATAGGTGTGTTTGTGTCATTGGATGATCAATTAGGTCATTTTCGTCCTCCCTAGGCTTATTCTTGTCCAATTAGGGTTTTTAACCAATCTTGTGCATCCAATAAGTTGAGTTGTGTCATTGGATTAACATTTAGGTCATTTTCGTTCACCCTAGGCTTATTCTTGTCCGATTAGGGTTTTTAACCAATCTTGTGCATCCAATAAGTTCATTAGTGTCATTGGATGATCAATTAGGTCATTTTCGTCCTCCCTAGGCATATTCTTGTCCAATTAGGGTTTTTAACCAATCTTGTGCATCCAATAGGTGTGTTTGTGTCATTGGATGATCAATTAGGTCATTTTCGTCCTCCCTAGGCTTATTCTTGTCCAATTAGGGTTTTTAACCAATCTTGTGCATCCAATAGGTGTGTTTGTGTCATTGGATGATCAATTAGGTCATTTTCGTCCTCCCTAGGCCTATTCTTGCCCAATTAGGGTTTTTAACCAATCTTGTGAATCCAATAAGTTTGTTTGTGTCATTGAATTAATATTTAGGTCATTTTCGTCCTCCCTACGCATATTATTGTCCAATTAGGGTTTTTAACCAATCTTCTGCATCCAATAGGTGTGTTTGTGTCATTGGATGATCAATTAGGTCATTTTCGTCCTCCCTAGGCATATTCTTGTCCAATTAGGGTTTTTAACCAATCTTGTGCATCCAATAGGTGTGTTTGTGTCATTGGATGATCAATTAGGTCATTTTCGTCCTCCCTAGGCTTATTCTTGTCCAATTAGGGTTTTTAACCAATCTTGTGCATCCAATAAGTTTGTTTGTGTCATTGAATTAATATTTAGGTCATTTTCGTCCTCCCTAGTTATATTCTTGTCCAATTAGGGTTTTTAACCAATCTTGTGCATCCAATAAGTTCATTTGTGTCATTGGATTAACATTTAGGTCATTTTCGTCCTCCCTAGGCATATTCTTGTCCAATTAGGGTTTTTAACCAATCTTGTGCTTCCAATAGGTGTGTTTGTTATATTGGATGATCAATTAGGTCATTTCCGTCCTCCCTAGGCTTATTCTTGTCCAATTAGGGTTTTTAACCAATCTGGTGCATCCAATAAGTTTGTTTATGTCATTGAATTAATATTTAGGTCATTTTCGTCCTCCCTAGGTATATTCTTGTCCAATTAGGGTTTTTATACAAATCTTGTGCATCCAATAGGTGTGTTTGTGTCATTGGATGATCAATTAGGTCATTTTCGTCCTCCCTAGGCATATTCTTGTCCGATTAGGGTTTTTAACCAATTTTGTGCATCCAATAAGTTTGTTTATGTCATTGAATTAATATTTAGGTCATTTTCGTCCTCCCTAGGCATATTCTTGTCCAATTAGGGTTTTTAACCAATCTTGTGCATCCAATAGGTGTGTTTGTGTCATTGGATGATCAATTAGGTCATTTTCGTCCTCCCTAGGCTTATTCTTGTCCAATTAGGGTTTTTAACCAATCTTGTGCATCCAATAAGTTCTTTTGTGTCATTGGATTAACATTTAGGTCATTTTCATCCTCCCTAGGCATATTCTTGTCCAATTAGGGTTTTTAACCAATCTTGTGCATCCAATAGGTGTGTTTGTGTCATTGGATGATCAATTAGGTCATTTTCTTCCTCCCTATGCTTATTCTTGTCCAATTAGGGTTTTTAACCAATCTTGTGTATCCAATAAGTTTGTTTGTTTCATTGAATTAATATTTAGGTCATTTTCGTCCTCCCTAGGCTTAATCTTGTCCAATAAGGGTTTTTAACCAATCTTGTGCATCCAATAAGTTCATTTGTGTCATTGCATGATCAATTAGGTCATTTTCGTCCTCCCTAGGCTTATTCATGTCCAATTAGGGTTTTTAACCAATCTTGTGCATCCAATAAGTTCATTTGTGTCATTGGATTAACATTTAGGTCATTTTCGTCCTCCCTAGGCTTATTCTTGTCCAATTAGGGTTTTTAACCAATCTTGTGCATCCAATAGGTGTGTTTGTGTCATTGGATGATCAATTAGGTCATTTTCGTCCTCCCTAGGCATATTCTTGTCCAATTAGGGTTTTTAACCAATCTTGTGCATCCAATAGGTATGTTTGTGTCATTGGATGACCAATTAGGTCATTTTCGTCCTCCCTAGGCATATTCTTGTCCAATTAGGGTTTTTAACCAATCTTGTGCATCCAATAGGTGTGTTTGTGTCATTGGATGATCAATTAGGTCATTTTCGTCCTACCTAGGCTTATTCATGTCCAATTAGGGTTTTTAACCAATCTTGTGCATTCAACAAGTTTGTTTATGTAATTGAATTAATATTTAGGTCATTTTCGTCCTCCCTAGGCATATTCTTGTCCAATTAGGGTTTTTAACCAATCTTGTGCATCCAATAGGTGTGTTTGTGTCATTGGATGATCAATTAGGTCATTTTCGTCCTTCCTAGGCTTATTCTTGTCCAATTAGGGTTTTTAACCAATCTTGTGCATCCAATAGGTGTGTTTGTGTCATTGGATGATCAATTAGGTCATTTTCGTCCTCCCTAGGCTTATTCGTATCCAATTAGGGTTTTTAACCAATCTTGTGCATCCAATAGGTGTGTTTGTGTCATTGGATGATCAATCAGGTCATTTTCGTCCTCCCTAGGCTTATTCTTGTCCAATTAGGGTTTTTAACCAATCTTGTGCATCCAATAAAGTGAGTTGTGTCATTGGATTAACATTTAGGTCATTTTGATTCTCCCTAGGCTTATTCTTGTCGAATTAGGTTTTTAACCAATCTTGTGCATCCAATAGGTGTGTTTGTGTCATTGGATGATCAATTAGGTCATTTTCGTCCTCCCTAGGCTTATTCTTGTCCAATTAGGGTTTTTAACCAATCTTGTGCATCCAATAACTTTGTTTGTGTCATTGAATTAATATTTAGGTCATTTTCGTCCTCCCTAGGCATATTCTTGTCCAATTAGGGTTTTTAACCAATCTTGTGCATCCAATAGGTGTGTTTGTGTCATTGGATGATCAATTAGGTCCTTTTCGTCCTTCCTAGGCTTATTCTTGTCCAATTAGGGTTTTTAACCAATCTTATGCATCCAATAAGTTCAATTGTGTCATTGGATTAACATTTAGGTCATTTTCGTCCTCCCTAGGCATATTCTTGTCCAATTAGGGTTTTTAACCAATCTTGTGCGTCCAATAGGTGTGTTTGTGTCATTGGATGATTAATTTGGTCATTTTCGTCCTTCCTAGGCTTATTCTTGTCCAATTAGGGTTTTTAACCAATCTTGTGCATCCAATAAGTTCATTTGTGTCATTGGATTAACATTTAGGTCATTTTCGTCCTCCCTAGGCATATTCTTGTCCAATTAGGGTTTTAACCAATCTTGTGCATCCAATAGGTGTGTTTGTGTCATTGGATGATCAATTAGGTCATTTTCGTCCTTTCTATGCTTATTCTTGTCCAATTAGGGTTTTTAACCAATCTTGTGCATCCAATAAGTTCATTTGTGTCATTGGATGATCAATTAGGTCATTTTCGTCCTCCTTAGGCATATTCTTGTCCAACTAGGGTTTTTAACCAATCTTGTGTTTCCAATAGGTGTGTTTGTGTCATTGGATGATCAATTAGGTCATTTTCGTCCTCACTAGGCTTATTCTTGTCCAATTAGGGTTTATAACCAATCTTGTGCATCCAATAGGTGTGTTTGTGTCAATGGATATCAATTAGGTCATTTTCGTCCTCCCTAGGCATATTCTTGTCCAAGTAGGGTTTTTAACCAATCTTGTGCATCCAATAGGTGTGTATGTGTCATTGGATGATTAATTAGGTCATTTTCGTCCTCCCTAGGCTTATTCTTGTCCAATTAAGGTTTTTAACCAATCTTGTGCATCCAATAGCTGTGTTTGTGTCATTGGATGATCAATTAGGTCATTTTTGTCCTCCCTAGGCTTATTCTTGTCCAATTAGGGTTTTTAACCAATCTTGTGCATCCAATAGGTGTGTTTGTGTCATTTGATGATCAATTAGGTTATTTTCGTCCTCCCTAGGCTTATTCTTGTCCAATTAGGGTTTTTAACCAATCTTGTGCATCCAATAGGTGTGTTTGTGTCATTGGATGATCAATCAGGTCATTTTCGTCCTCCCTAGGCTTATTCTTGTCCAATTAGGGTTTTTAACCAATCTTGTGCATCCAATAACTTTGATTGTGTCATTGAATTAATATTTAGGTCATTTTCTTCCTCCCTAGGCATATTCTTGTCCAATTAGGGTTTTTAACCAATCTTGTGCATCCAATAGGTGTGTTTGTGTCATTGGATGATCAATTAGGTCATTTTCGTCCTCCCTAGGCATATTCTTGTCCAATTAGGGTTTTTAACTAATCTTGTGCATCCAATAGGTGTATTTGTGTCATTGGATGATCAATTAGGTCATTTTCGTCCTCCCGAGGCATATTCTTGTCCAATTAGGGTTTTTAACCAATCTTGTGCAGCCAATAGGTGTGTTTGTGTCATTGGATGATCAATTAGGTCATTTTCGTCCTCCCTAGGCTTATTCTTGTCCAATTAGGGTTTTTAACCAATCTTGTGCATCCAATAACTTTGTTTGTGTCATTGAATTAATATTTAGGTCATTTTCGTCCTCCCTAGGCATATTCTTGTCCAATTAGGGTTTTTAACCAATCTTGTGTATCCAATAAGTTCATTTGTGCCATTGGATGATCAATTAGGTCATTTTCGTTCTCCCTAGGCATATTCTTGTCCAACTAGGGTTTTTAACCAATCTTGTGCATCCAATAGGTGTGTTTGTGTCATTGGATGATCAATTAGGTCATTTTCGTCCTTCCTAGGCTTATTCTTGTCCAATTAGGGTTTTTAACCAATCTTGTGCATCCAATAAGTTCAGTTGTGTCATTCGATTAACATTTAGGTCATTTTCGTCCTCCCTAGGCATATTCTTGTCCAATTAGGGTTTTTAACCAATCTTGTGCTTCCAATAGCTGTGTTTGTGTCATTGAATGATCAATTAGGTCATTTTCGTCCTCCCTAGGCTTATTCTTGTCCAATTAGGGTTTTTAACCAATCTTGTGCATCCAATAACTTTGTTTGTGTCATTGAATTAATATTTAGGTCATTTTCCTCCTCCCTAGGCATTTTTTTTGTCCAATTAGGGTTTTTAACCAATCTTGTGCATCCAATAGGTGTGTTTGTGTCATTGGATGATCAATTAGGTCATTTTCGTCCTCCCTAGGCTTATTCTTGTCCAATTAGGGTTTTTAACCAATCTTGTGCATCCAATAAGTTCATTTGTGTCATTGGATGATAAATTTGGTCATTTTCGTCCTCCATAGGCATATTCTTGTCCAACTAGGGTTTTAAACCAATCTTGTGCATCCAATAGGTGTGTTTGTGTCATTGGATGATCAATTAGGTCATTTTCGTCCTCCCTAGGCTTATTCTTGTCCAATTAGGGTTTTTAACCAATCTTGTGCATCCAATAGGTGTGTTTGTGTCATTGGATGATCAATTAGGTCATTTTCGTCCTCCCTAGGCTTATTCTTGTCCAATTAGGGTTTTTAACCAATCTTGTGCATCCAATAGGTGTGTTTGTGTCATTGGATGATCAATTAGGTCATTTTCGTCCTCCCTAGGCTTATTCTTGTCCAATTAGGGTTTTTAACAAATCTTGTACATCCAATAAGTTCATTTGTGTCATTAGATGATCAATTAGGTCATTTTCGTCCTCCCTATGTATATTCTTGTACAACTAGGGTTTTTAACCAATCTTGTGCATCCAATAAGTTCATTTGTGTCATTGGATGATCAATTAGGTCATTTTCGTCCTCCCTAGGCATATTCTTGTCCAACTAGGGTTTTTAACCAATCTTGTGCATCCAATAGGTGTGTTTGTGTCATTGGATGATCAATTAGGTCATTTTCGTCCTCCCTAGGCTTATTCTTGTACAATTAGGGTTTTTAACCAATCTTGTGCATCCAATAGGTGTGTTTGTGTCATTGGATGATCAATTAGGTCATTTTCGTCCTACGTAGGCTTATTCTTGTCCAATTAGGGTTTTTAACCAATCTTGTGCATCCAATAGGTGTGTTTGTGTCATTGGATGATCAATTAGGTCATTTTCGTCCTCCCTAGGCATATTCTTGTCCAATTAGGGTTTTTAACCAATCTTGTGCATCCATTAGGTGTGTTTGTGGCAATGGATGATCAATTAGGTCATTGTCGTCCTCCCTAGGCTTATTCTAGTCAAATTAGGGTTTTTAACCAATCTTGTCCATCCAATGGGTGTGTTTGTGTCATTGGATGATCAATTAGGTCATTTTCGTCCTCCCTAGGCTTATTCTTGTCCAATTAGGGTTTTTAACCAATCTTGTGCATCCAATAGGTGTGTTTGTGTCATTGGATGATCAATTAGGTAATTTTCATCCTCCATAGGCTTATTCTTGTCCAATTAGGGTTTTTAACCAATCTTGTGCATCCAATAAGTTGAGTTGTGTCATTGGATTAACATTTAGGTCATTTTTGTCCTCCCTAGGCTTGTTCTTGTCCAATTAGGGTTTTTAACCAATCTTGTGCATCCAATAAGTTCATTTGTGTCATTGGATTAACATTTAGGTCATTTTCGTCCTCCCTAGGCATATTCTTGTCCAATTAGGGTTTTTAACCAATCTTGTGCTTCCAATAGGTGTGTTTGTGTCATTGGATGATCAATTAGGTCATCTTCGTCCTCCCTAGGCTTATTCTTATCCAATTAGGGTTTTTAACCAATCTTGTGCATCCAATAACTTTGTTTGTGTCATTGAATTAATATTTAGGTCATTTTCTTCCTCCCTAGGCATATTCTTGTCCAATTAGGGTTTTTAACCAATCTTGTGCATCCAATAGGTGTGTTTGTGTCATTGGATGATCAATTAGGTCATTTTAGTCCTCCCTAGGCTTATTCTTGTCCAATTAGTGTTTTTAACCAATCTTGTGCATCCAATAAGTTCATTTGTGTCATTGGATTAACAGTTAGGTCATTTTCGTCCTCCCTAGGCATATTCTTGTCCAATTAGGGTTTTTAACCAATCTTGTGCTTCCAATAGGTGTGTTTGTGTCATTGGATGATCAATTAGGTCATTTTCGTCCTCCCTAGGTATATTCTTGTCCAATTAGGGTTTTTAACTAATCTTGTGCATCCAATAAGTTCATTTGTGTCATTGGATGATCAATTAGGTCATTTTCGTCCTCCCTAGGCATATTCTTGTCCAACTAGGGTTTTAAACCAATCTTGTGCATCCAATAGGTGTGTTTGTGTCTTTGGATGATCAATTAGGTCATTTTCGTCCTCCCTAGGCTTATTCTTGCCCAATTAGGGTTTTTAACCAATCTTGTGCATCCAATAGGTGTGTTTGTGTCATTGGATGATCAATTAGGTCATTTTCGTACTCCCTAGGCTTATTCTTTTCCAATTAGGGTTTTTAACCAATCTTGTGCATCCAATAGGTGTGTTTGTGTCATTGGATGATCAATTAGGTCATTTTCGTCCTCCCTAGGCTTATTCTTGTCCAATTAGGGTTTTTAACCAATCTTGTGCATCCAATAAGTTTGTTTGTGTCATTGAATTAATATTTAGGTCATTTTCGTCCTCCGTAGGCATATTCTTGTCCAATTAGGGTTTTTAACCAATCTTATGCATTCAATAGGTGTGTTTGTGTCATTGGATGATCAATTAGGTCATTTTCGTCCTCCCTAGGCTTATTCTTGTTCAATTAGGGTTTTTAACCAATCATGTGCATCCAATAACTTTGTTTGTGTCATTGAATTAATATTTAGGTCTTTTTCGTCCTCCCTAGGCATATTCTTGTCCAAATAGGGTTTTTAACCAATCTTGTGTATCCAATAAGTTCATTTGTGTCATTGGATGATCAATTAGGTCATTTTCGTTCTCCCTAGGCATATTCTTGTCCAACTAGGGTTTTTAACCAATCTTGTGCATCCAATAGGTGTGTTTGTGTCATTGGATGATCAATTAGGTCATTTTCGTCCTTCCTAGGCTTATTCTTGTCCAATTAGGGTTTTTAACCAATCTTGTGAATCCAATAAGTTCAGTTGTGTCATTGGATTAACATTTAGGTCATTTTCGTCCTCCCTAGGCATATTCTTGTCCAATTAGGGTTTTTAACCAATCTTGTGCTTCCAATAGCTGTGTTTTTGTCATTGAATGATCAATTAGGTCATTTTCGTCCTCCCTAGGCTTATTCTTGTCCAATTAGGGTTTTTAACCAATCTTGTGCATCCAATAACTTTGTTTGTGTCATTGAAATAATATTTAGATCATTTTCGTCCTCCCTAGGCATATTCTTGTCCAATTAGGGTTTTTAACCAATCTTGTGCATCCAATAGGTGTGTTTGTGTCATTGGATGATCAATTAGGTCATTTTCGTCCTCCCTAGGCTTATTCTTGTCCAATTAGGGTTTTTAACCAATCTTGTGCATCCAATAACTTTGTTTGTGTCATTGAATTAATATTTAGGTCATTTTCGTACTCCCTAGGCATATTCTTGTTCAATTAGGGTTTTTAACCAATCTTGTGCATCCAAAAGGTGTGTTTGTGTCATTGGATGATCAATTAGGTCATTTTCGTCCTCCCTAGGCTTATTCTTGTCCAATTAGGGTTTTTAACCAATCTTGTGCATCCGATAAGTTTGTTTGTGTCATTGAATTAATATTTAGGTCATTTTCGCCTTCCCTAGGCATATTCTTGTCCAATTAGGGTTTTTAACCAATCTTGTGCATCCAATAGGTGTGTTTGTGTCATTGGATGATCAATTAGGTCATTTTCGTCCTCCCTAGGCTTATTCTTGTCCAATTAGGGTTTTTAACCAATCTTGTGCATCCAATAACTTTGTTTGTGTCATTGAATTAATATTTAGGTCATTTTCGTCCTCCCTAGGCATATTCTTGTCCAATTAGGGTTTTTAACCAATCTTGTGCATCCAATAAGTTCATTTGTGTCCTTGGATGATCAATTAGGTCATTTTCGTCCTCCCTAGGCATATTCTTGTCCAACTAGGGTTTTTAACCAATCTTGTGCATCCAATAGGTGTGTTTGTGTCATTGGATGATCAATTAGGTCATTTTCGTCCTCCCTAGCCTTATTCTTGTCCAATTAGGGTTTTTAACCAAACTTGTGCATCCAATAAGTTCATTTGTGTCATTGGATTAACATTTAGGTCATTTTCGTCCTCCCTAGGCATATTCTTGTCCAATTAGGGTTTTTAACCAATCTTGTGCATCCAATAGGTGTGTTTGTGTCATTGGATGATCAATTAGGTCATTTTCGTCCTCCTTAGGCATATTCTTGTCCAATTAGAGTTTTAGACCAATCTTGTGCATCCAATAGGTGTGTTTGTGTCATTGGATGATCAATTAGGTTATTTTCGTCCTCCCTAGGCTTCTTCTTGTCCAATTAGGGTTTTTAACTAATCTTGTGCATCCAATAAGTTCATTTGTGTCATTCGATGATCAATTAGGTCATTTTCGTCCTCCCTAGGCATATTCTTGTCCAATTAGGGTTTTTAACCAATCTTGTGCATCCAATAGGTGTGTTTGTGTCATTGGATGATCAATTAGGTCATTTTCGTCCTCCCTAGGCTTATTCTTGTCCAATTAGGGTTTTTAACCGATCTTGTGCATCCAATAGGTGTGTTTGTTTCATTGGATGATCAATTAGGTCATTTTCGTCCTCCCTAGGCATATTCTTGTCCAATTAGGATTTTTAACCAATCTTGTGCATCCAATAGGTGTGTTTGTGTCATTGGATGATCAATTAGGTCATTTTCGTCCTCCCTTTGCATATTCTTGTCCAATTAGGGTTTTTAACCAATCTTGTGCGTCCGATAGATGTGTTTGTGTCATTGGATGATCAATTAAGTCATTTTCGTCCTCCATAGGCTTATTCTTGTCCAACTAGGGTTTTTAACCAATCTTGTGCATCCAATAAGTTGAGTTGTGTCATTGGATTAACATTTAGGTCATTTTCGTCCTTCCTAGGCTTATTCTTGTCCAATTAGGGTTTTTAACCAATCTTGTGCATCCAATAAGTTCATTTGTGTCATTGGATTAACATTTAGGTCATTTTCGTCCTCCCTAGGCATATTCTTGTCCAATTAGGGTTTTTAACCAATCTTGTGCATCCAATAGGTGTGTTTGTGTCATTGGATGATCAATTAGGTCATTTTCGTCCTCCCTAGGCATATTCTTGTCCAATTAGGGTTTTTAACCAATCTTGTGCATCCAATAGGTGTGTTTGTGTCATTGGATGATCAATTAGGTCATTTTCGTCCTCCCTAGGCTTATTCTTGTTCAATTATGGTTTTTAACCAATCTTGGGCATCCAATTTGTTCATTTTTGTCATTGGATTAACATTTAGGTCATATCCGTCCTACCTAGGCATATTCTTGTCCAATTAGGGTTTTTAACCAATCTTGTGCATCCAATAGGTGTGTTTGTGTCATTGGATGATCAATTAGGTCATTTTCGTTCTCCCTAGGCTTATTCTTGTACAATTAGGGTTTTTAACCAATCTTGTGCATCCAATAAGTTCATTTGTGTTATTGGATTAACATTTAGGTCATATTCGTCCTCCCTAGGCATATTCTTGTCCAATTAGGGTTTTTAACCAATCTTGTGCATCCAATAGGTGTGTTTGTGTCATTGGATGATCAATTAGGTCATTTTCGTCCTCCCTAGGCATATTCTTGTCCAATTAGGGTTTGTAACCAATCTTGTGCATCCAATAAGTGTGTTTGTGTCATTGGATGATCAATTAGGTCATTTTCGTCCTCCCTAGGCTTATTCTTGTTCAATTATGGTTTTTAACCTATCTTGTGCATCCAATTTGTTCATTTTTGTCATTGGATTAACATTTAGGTCATATCCGTCCTACCTAGGCATATTCTGGTCCAATTAGGGTTTTTAACCAATCTTGTGCATCCAATAGGTGTGTTTGTGTCATTGGATGATCAATTAGGTCATTTTCGTTCTCCCTAGGATTATTCTTGTACAATTAGGGTTTTTAACCAATCTTGTGCATCCAATAAGTTCATTTGTGTTATTGGATTAACATTTAGGTTATATTCGTCCTCCCTAGGCATATTCTTGTCCAATTAGGGTTTTTAACCAATCTTGTGCATCCAATAGGTGTGTTTGTGTCATTGGATGATCAATTAGGTCATTTTCGTCCTCCCTAGGCATATTCTTGTCCAATTAGGGTTTCTAACCAATCTTGTGCATCCAATAGGTGTGTATGTGTCATTGGATGATCAATTAGGTCATTTTCGTCCTCCCTAGGCTTATTCTTGTCCAATTAGGGTTTTTAACCAATCTTGTGCATCCAATAGGTGTGTTTGTGTCATTGGATGATCAATCAGGTCATTTTCGTCCTCCCTATGCTTATTCTTGTCCAATTAGGGTTTTTAACCAATCTTGTGCATCCAATAACTTTGTTTGTGTCATTGAATTAATATTTAGGTCATTTTCGTCCTCCCTAGGCATATTGTTGTCCAATTAGGGTTTTTAACCAATCTTGTGCATCCAATAGGTGTGTTTGTGTCATTGGATGATCAATTAGGTCATTTTCGTCCTTCCTAGGCTTATTCTTGTCCAATTAGGGTTTTTAACCAATCTTGTGCATCCAATAAGTTCATTTGTGTCATTGGATTATCATTTAGGTCATTTTCTTCCTCCCTAGGCATATTCTTGTCCAATTAGGGTTTTTAACCAATCTTGTGCATCCAATAGGTGTGTTTGTGTCATAGGATGATAAATTTGGTCATTTTCGTCCTTCCTAGGCTTATTCTTGTCCAATTAGGGTTTTTAACCAATCTTATGCATCCAATAAGTTCATTTGTGTCATTGGATTAACATTTAGGTCATTTTCGTCTTCCCTAGCCATTTTCTTGTCCAATTAGGGTTTTTAACCAATCTTGTGCATCCAATAGGTGTGTTTGTGTCATTGGATGATCAATTAGGTCATTTTCGTCCT
>JBBPBR010001769.1:0-12480 GCA_037974775.1 Cicer pinnatifidum
GTTTTTAACCAATCTTGTGCATCCAATAAGTTGAGTTGTGTCATTGGATTAACATTTAGGTCATTTTCGTCCTCCCTAGGCTTATTCTTGTCCAATTAGAGTTTTAGACCAATCTTGTGCATCCAATAGATGTGTTTGTGTCATTGGATAATCAATTAGGTTATTTTCGTCCTCCCTAGGCTTATTCTTGTCCAATTAGGGTTTTTAACTAATCTTGTGCATCCAATAAGTTCATTTGTGTCATTGGATGATCAATTAGGTCATTTTCGTCCTCCCTAGGCATATTCTTGTCCAATTAAGGTTTTTAACCAATCTTGTGCATCCAATAGGTGTGTTTGTGTCATTGTATGATCAATTAGGTCATTTTCGTCCTCCTTAGGCTTATTCTTGTCCAATTAGAGTTTTTAACCAATCTTGTGCATCCAATAAGTTGAGTTGTGTCATTGGATTAACATTTAGGTCATTTTCGTCCTCCCTAGGCCTATTCTTGTCCAATTAGGGTTTTTAACCAATCTTGTGCATCAAATAGGTGTGTTTGTGTCATTGGATGATCAATTAGGTCATTTTCGTCCTCCCTAGGCTTATTCTGGTCCAATTAGGGTTTTTAACCAATCTTGTGCATCCGATAAGTTTGTTTGTGTCATTGAATTAATATTTAGGTCATTTTCGTCCTCCCTAGGCATATTCTTGTCCAATTAGGGTTTTTAACCAATCTTGTGCATCCAATAGGTGTGTTTGTGTCATTGGATGATCAATTAGGTCATTTTCGTCCTCCCTAGGCTTATTCTTGTCCAATTAGGGTTTTTAACCAATCTTGTGCATCCAATAGGTGTGTTTGTGTCATTGGATGATCAATTAGGTCCTTTTCGTCCTCCCTAGGCATATTCTTGTCCAATTAGGGTTTTTAACCAATCTTGTCCATCCAATAAGTTGAGTTGTGTCATTGGATTAACATTTAGGTCATTTACGTCCTCCCTAGGCTTATTCTTGTCCAATTAGGTTTTTTAACCAATCTTGTGCATCCAATAAGTTCATTTGTGTCATTGGATTAACATTTAGGTCATTTTCGTCCTGCCTAGGCATATTCTTGTCCACTTAGGGTTTTTAACCAATCTTGTGCATCCAATAGGTGTGTTTGTGTCATTGGATGATCAATTAGGTTATTTTCGTCCTCCCTAGGCTTATTCTTGTCCAATTAGGGTTTCTAACCAATCTTGTGCATCCAATAAGTTGAGTTGTGTCATTGGATTAACATTTAGGTCATTTTCGTCCTCCCTAGGCTTATTCTTCTCCAATTAGGGATTTTAACCAATCTTGTGCATCCAATAAGTTCATTTGTGTCATTGGATTAACATTTAGGTCATTTTCGTCCTCCCTAGGCATATTCTTGTCCAATTAGAGTTTTAGACCAATCTTGTGCATCCAATAGGTGTGTTTGTGTCATTGGATGATCAATTAGGTTATTTTCGTCCTCCCTAGGCTTATTCTTGTCCAATTAGGGTTTTTAACCAATCTTGTGCATCCAATAGGTGTGTTTGTGTAATTGGATGATCAATTAGGTCATTTTCGTCCTCCATAGGCTTATTCTTGTCCAATTAGGGTTTTTAACCAATCTTGTGCATCCAATAAGTTGAGTTGTGTCATTGGATTAACATTTAGGTCATTTTCGTCCTCCCTAGGCTTATTCTTGTCCAATTAGGGTTTTTAACCAATCTTGTGCATCCAATAGGTGTGTTTGTGTCATTGGATGATCAATTAGGTCATTTTCGTACTCCCTAGGCTTATTCTAGTCCAATTAGGGTTTTTAACCAATCTTGTGCATTTAATGAGTTGAGTTGTGTCATTGGATTAACATTTAGGTCATTTTCGTCCTCCCTAGGCTTATTATTGTCCAATTAGGGTTTTTAACCAATCTTGTGCATCCAATAATTTCATTTGTGTCCTTGGATTAACATTTAAGTCATTTTCGTCCTCCCTAGGCATATTCTTGTCCAATTATGGTTTTTAACCAATCTTGTGCATCCAATAGGTGTGTTTGTGTCATTGGATGATCAATTAGGTTATTTTCGTCCTCCCTAGGCTTATTCTTGTCCAATTAGGGTTTTTAACCAATCTTGTGCATCCAATAGGTGTGTTTATGTCATTGGATGACCAATTAGGTCATTTTCGTCCTCCCTAGGCATATTCTTGTCCAATTAGGGTTTTTAACCAATCTTGTGCATCCAATAGGTGTATTTGTGTCATTGGATGATCAATTAGGTCATTTTCGTCCTCCCTAGGCTTATTCTTGTCCAATTAGGGTTTTTAACCAATCTTGTGCATCCAATAAGTTCATTTGTGTCATTGGATTAACATTTAGGTCATTTTCGTCCTCCCTAGGCATATTCTTGTCCAATTATGGTTTTTAACCAATCTTGTGCATCTAATAGGTGTGTTTGTGTCATTGGATGATCAATTAGGTCATTTTCGTCGTCCCTAGGCTTATTCTTGTCCAATTAGGGTTTTTAACCAATCTTGTGCATCCAATAAGTTCATTTGTGTCATTGGATTAACATTTAGGTCATTTTCGTCCTCCCTAGGCATATTCTTGTCCAATTAGGGTTTTTAACCAATCTTGTGCATCCAATAGGTGTGTTTGAGTCATAGGATGATCAATTAGGTCATTTTCTTCCTCCCTAGGCTTATTCTTGTCCAATTAGGGTTTTTAACCAATCTTGTGCATCCAATAGGTGTGTTTGTGTCATTGGATGATCAATTAGGTCATTTTCGTCCTCCCTAGGCTTATTCTTCTCCAATTAGGGTTTTTAACCAATCTTATGCATCCAATAACTTTGTTTGTGTCATTGAATTAATATTTAGGTCATTTTCCTCCTCCCTAGGCATATTATTGTCCAATTAGGGTTTTTAACCAATCTTGTGCATCCAATAGGTGTGTTTGTGTCATTGGATGATCAATTAGGTCATTTTCGTCCTCCCTAGGCTTATTCTTGTCCAATTAGGGTTTTTAACCAATCTTGTGCATCCAATAAGTTCATTTGTGTCATTGGATTAACATTTAGGTCATTTTCGTCCTCAATAGGCATATTCTTGTCCAATTAGGGTTTTTAACCAATCTTGTGCATCCAATAGGTGTGTTTGTGGCAATGGATGACCAATTAGGTCATTTTCGTCCTCCCTAGGCTTATTCTTGTCCAATTAGGGTTTTTAACCAATCTTGTGCATCCAATAGGTGTGTTTGTGTCATTGGATGATCAATTAGGTCATTTTCGTCCTCCCTAGGCTTATTCTTGTCCAATTAGGGTTTTTAACCAATCTTGTGCATCCAATAGGTGTGTTTGTGTCATTGGGTGATCAATTAGGTCATATTCGTCCTCCCTAGGCATATTCTTGTCTAATTAGGGTTTTTAACCAATCTTGTGCATCCAATAGGTGTGTTTGTGTCATTGGATGATCAATTAGGTCATTTTCGTCCTCCCTAGGCATATTCTTGTCCAATTAGGGTTTTTAACCTATCTTGTGCATCCAATAAGTTCATTTGTGTCATTGGATGATCAATTAGGTCATTTTCGTCCTCCCTAGGCATATTCTTGTCCAACTAGGGTTTTAAACCAATCTTGTGCATCCAATAGGTGTGTTTGTGTCATTGGATGATCAATTAGGCCATTTTCGTCCTCCCTAGGCTTATTCTTGTCCAATTAGGGTTTTTAACCAATCTTGTGCATCCAATAGGTGTGTTTGTGTCATTGGATGATCAACTAGGTCATTTTCGTCCTTCCTAGGCATATTCTTGTCCAATTAGGGTTTTTAGCCAATCTTGTGCATCCAATAGGTGTGTTTGTGTCATTGGATGATCAATTAGGTCATTTTCGTCCTAACTAGGCTTATTCTTGTCCAATTAGGGTTTTTAACCAATCTTGTGCTTCCAATAACTTTGTTTGTGTCATTGAATTATCATTTAGGTCATTTTCCTCCTCCCTAGGCATATTCTTGTCCAATTAGGGTTTTTAACCAATCTTGTGCATCCAATAGGTGTGTTTGTGTCATTGGATGATCAATTAGGTCATTTTCGTCCTCCCTAGGCTTATTCTTGTCCAATTAGGATTTTAACCAATCTTGGGCATCCAATAGGCGTGTTTGTGTCATTTGATGATCAATTAGGCCATTTTCGTCCTTCCTAGGCATATTCTTTTCCAATTAGGGTTTTTAACCAATCTTGTGCATCCAATAGGTGTGTTTCTGTCATTGGATGATCAATTAGGTCATTTCCGTTCTCCCTATGCTTATTCTTGTCCAATTAGGGTTTTTAACCAATCTTGTGCATCCAATAAGTTGAGTTGTGTCATTGGATTAACATTTAGGTCATTTTCGTCCTCGCTAGGCTTATTCTTGTCCAATTAGGGTTTTTAACCAATCTTGTGCATCCAATAAGTTCATTTGTGTCATTGGATTAACATTTAGGTCATTTTCGTCCTCCCTAGGCATATTCTTGTCCAATTAGGGTTTTTAACCAATCTTGTGCATCCAATAGGTGTGTTTGTGTCATTGGATGATCAATTACGTCATTTTCGTCCTCCCTAGATTTATTCTTGTCCAATTAGGGTTTTTAACCAATCTTGTGCGTCCAATAAGTTGAGTTGTGTCATTGGATTAACATTTAGGTCCTTTTCGTCCTCGCTAGGCTTATTCTTGTCCAATTAGGGTTTTTAACCAATCTTGCGCATCCAATAGGTGTGTTTGTGTCTTTGGATGATCAATTAGGTCATTTTCGTCCTCCCTAGGCTTATTCTTGTCCAATTAGGGTTTTTAACCAATCTTGTGCATCCAATAGGTGTGTTTGTGTCATTGGATGATCAATTAGGTCCTTTTCGTCCTCCCTAGGCATATTCTTGTCCAATTAGGGTTTTTAACCAATCTTGTCCATCCAATAAGTTGAGTTGTGTCATTGGATTAACATTTAGGTCATTTTCGTCCTCCCTAGGCTTATTCTTGTCCAATTAGGTTTTTTAACCAATCTTGTGCATCCAATAAGTTCATTTGTGTCATTGGATTAACATTTAGGTCATTTTCGTCCTGCCTAGGCATATTCTTGTCCACTTAGGGTTTTTAACCAATCTTGTGCATCCAATAGGTGTGTTTGTGTCATTGGATGATCAATTAGGTTATTTTCGTCCTCCCTAGGCTTATTCTTGTCCAATTAGGGTTTCTAACCAATCTTGTGCATCCAATAAGTTGAGTTGTGTCATTGGATTAACATTTAGGTCATTTTCGTCCTCCCTAGGCTTATTCTTCTCCAATTAGGGATTTTAACCAATCTTGTGCATCCAATAAGTTCATTTGTGTCATTGGATTAACATTTAGGTCATTTTCGTCCTCCCTAGGCATATTCTTGTCCAATTAGAGTTTTAGACCAATCTTGTGCATCCAATAGGTGTGTTTGTGTCATTGGATGATCAATTAGGTTATTTTCGTCCTCCCTAGGCTTATTCTTGTCCAATTAGTGTTTTTAACTAATCTTGTGCATCCAATAAGTTCATTTGTGTCATTGGATGATCAATTAGGTCATTTTTGTCCTCCCTAGGCATATTCTTGTCCAATTAGGGTTTTTAACCAATCTTGTGCATCCAATAGGTGTGTTTGTGTCATTGGATGATCAATTAGGTTATTTTCGTCGTCCCTAGGCTTATTCTTGTCCAATTAGGGTTTTTAACTAATCTTGTGCATCCAATAAGTTCATTTGTGTCATTGGATGATCAATTAGGTCATTTTTGTCCTCCCTAGGCATATTCTTGTCCAATTAGGGTTTTTAACCAATCTTGTCCATCCAATAGGTGTGTTTGTGTCATTGGATGATCAATTAGGTCATTTTCGTCCTCTCTAGGCTTATTCTTGTCCAATTAGGGTTTTTAACCAATCTTGTGCATCTAATAGGTGTGTTTGTGTCATTGGATGATCAATTAGGTCATTTTCGTCGTCCCTAGGCTTATTCTTGTCCAATTAGGGTTTATAAACAATCTTGTGCATCCGATAAGTTTGTTTGTGTCATTGAATTAATATTTAGGTGATTTTCGTCCTCCCTAGGCATATTCTTGTCCAATCAGGGTTTTTAACCAATCTTGTGCATCCAATAGGTGTGTTTGTGTCATTGGATGATAAATTAGGTCATTTTCGTCCTCCATAGGCTTATTCTTGTCCAATTAGGGTTTTTAACCAATCTTGTGCATCAAATAAGTTGAGTTGTGTCATTGGATTAACATTTAGGTCATTTTTGTCCTCCCTAGGCTTATTCTTGTCCAATTAGGGTTTTTAACCAATCTTGTGCATCCAATAAGTTCATTTGTGTCATTGGATTAACATTTAGGTCATTTTCGTCCTGCCTAGGCATATTCTTGTCCAATTATGGTTTTTAACTAATCTTGTGCATCCAATAGGTGTGTTTGTGTCATTGGATGATCAATTAGGTTATTTTCGTCCTCCCTAGGCTTATTCTTGTCCAATTAGGGTTTTTAACCAATCTTGTGCATCCAATAGGTGTGTTTGTGTCATTGGATGACCAATTAGGTCATTGTCGTCCTCCCTAGGCATATTCTTGTCCAATTAGGGTTTTTAACCAATCTTGTGCATCCAATAGGTGTGTTTGTGTCATTGGATGATCAATTAGGTCATTTTCGTCCTCCCTAGGCATATTCTTGTCCAATTAGGGTTTTTAACCAATCTTGTGCATCCAATAGGTGTGTTTGTGTCATTGGATGATCAATTAGGTCATTTTCGTCCTCCCTAGGCATATTCTTGTCCAATTAGGGTTTTTAACCAAGCTTGTGCATCCAATAGGTGTGTTTGTGTCATGGGATGATCAATTAGGTCATTTTCGTCCTCCCTAGGCTTATTCTTGTCCAATTAGGGTTTTTAACCAATCTTGTGCATCCTATAGGTGTGGTTGTGTCATTGGATGATCAATTAGGTCATTTTCGTCCTCCCTAGGCTTATTCTTGTCCAACTAGGGTTTTTAACCAATCTTGTGCATCCAATAAGTTTGTTTGTGTCATTGAATTAATATTTAGGTGATTTTCGTCCTCCCTAGGCATATTCTTGTCCAATTAGGGTTTTTAACCAATCTTGTGCATCCAATAGGTGTGTTTGTGTCATTGGATGATCAATTAGGTCATTTTCGTCCTCCCTAGGCATATTCTTGTCCAATTAGGATTTTTAACCAATCTTGTGCATCCAATTGGTGTGTTTGTGTCATTGGATGATCAATTAGGTCATTTTCGTCCTCCTTAGCCATATTATTGTCCAATTAGGGTTTTTAACCAATCTTGTGCATCCAATAGGTGTGTTTGTGTCATTGGATGATCAATTAGGTCATTTTCGTCCTCCTTAGACATATTCTTGTCCAATTAGGGTTTTTAACGAATCTTGTGTATCCAATTGGTGTGTTTGTGTCATTGGATGATCAATTAGGTCATTTTCGTCCTCCCTAGGCTTATTCTTGTCCAATTAGGGTTTTTAACCAATCTTGTGCATCCAATAAGTTGAGTTGTGTCATTGGATTAATATTTAGGTCTTTTTCGTCCTCCCTAGGCATATTCTTGTCCAATTAGGGTTTTTAACCAATCTTGTGCATCCAATAGGTGTGTTTGTGTCATTGGATGATCAATTAGGTCATTTTCGTCCTCCCTAGGCATATTCTTGTCCAATTAGGGTTTTTAACCAATCTTGTGCATCCAATAGGTGTGTTTGTGTCATTGGATGATCAATTAGGTCATTTACGTCCTCCCTAGGCCTATTCTTGTCAAATTAGGGTTTTTAACCAATCTTGTGCATCCAATAACTTTGTTTGTGTAATTGAATTAATATTTAGGTCATTTTCGTCCTCCCTAGGCATATTCTTGTCCAATTAGGGTTTTTAACCAATCTTGTGCATCCAATAGGTGTGTTTGTGTCATTGGATGATCAATTAGGTCATTTTCGTCCTCCCTAGGCATATTCTTGTCCAATTAGGGTTTTTAACCAATCTTGTGCATCCAATAGGTGTGTTTGTGTCATTGGATGATCAATTAGGTCATTTTCGTCCTCCCTAGGCTTATTCTTGTCCAATTAGGGTTTTTAACCAATCTTGTGCATCCAATAAGTTCATTAGTGTCATTGGATGATCAATTAGGTCATTTTCGTCCTCCCTAGGCATATTATTATCCAATTAGGGTTTTTAACCAATCTTGTGCATCCAATAAGTTTGTTTGTGTCATTGAATTAATATTTAGGTCATTTTCGTCCTCCCTAGGCATATTCTTGTCCAATTAGGGTTTTTAACCAATCTTGTGCATCCAATAGGTGTGTTTGTGTCATTGGATGATCAATTAGGTCATTTTCGTCCTCCCTAGGCATATTCTTGTCCAATTAGGGTTTTTAACCAATCTTGTGCATCCAATAGGTGTGTTTGTGGCAATGGATGATCAATTTGGTCGTTTTCGTCCTCCCTAGGCTTATTCTTGTCCAATTAGGGTTTTTAACCAATCTTGTGCATCCAACAAGTTTGTTTATGTCATTGAATTAATATTTAGGTCATTTTCGTCCTCCCTAGGCATATTCTTGTCCAATTAGGGTTTTTAACCAATCTTGTGCATCCAATAGGTGTGTTTGTGTCATTGGATGATCAATTAGGTCATTTTCGTCCTCCCTAGGCATATTCTTGTCCAATTAGGGTTTTTAACCAATCATGTGCATCCAATAACTTTGTTTGTGTCATTGAATTAATATTTAGGTCATTTTCGTCCTCCCTAGGCATATTCTTGTCCAATTAGGGTTTTTAACCAATCTTGTGCATCCAATAGGTGTGTTTGTGTCATTGGATGATCAATTAGGTCATCTTCGTCCTCCCTAGGCTTATTCTTCCCCAATTAGGGTTTTTAACCAATCTTGTGCATCCAATAAGTTGAGTTGTGTGTTTAGATTAACATTTAGGTCATTTTCGTCCTCCCTTAGCTTATTCTTGTCCAATTAGGGTTTTTAACCAATCTTGTGCATCCAATAAGTTCATTTGTGTCATTGGATTAACATTTAGGTCATTTTCGTCCTCCCTAGGCATATTCTTGTCCAATTAGAGTTTTAGACCAATCTTGTGCGTCCAACAGGTGTGTTTGTGTCATTGGATGATCAATTAGGTCATTTTCGTCCTCCATAGGCTTATTCTTGTCCAATTAGGGTTTTTAACCAATCTTGTGCATCCAATAAGTTGAGTTGTGTCATTGGATTAACATTTAGGTCATTTTCGTCCTCCCTAGGCTTATTCTTGTCCAATTAGGGTTTTTAACCAATCTTGTGCATCCAATAGGTGTGTTTGTGTAATTGGATGATCAATTAGGCCATTTTCGTCCTACCTAGGCATATTCTTGTCCAATTAGGGTTTTTAACCAATCTTGTGCATCCAATAGGTGTGTTTGTGTCATTGGATGATCAATTAGGTCATTTTCGTCCTCCCTAGGCTTATTCTTGTCCAATTAGGGTTTTTAACCAATCTTGTGCATCCAATAAGTTCATTTGTGTCATTGGATTAACATTTAGGTCATTTTCGTCCTCCCTAGGCATATTCTTGTCCAATTAGAGTTTTAGACCAATCTTGTGCATCCAATAGGTGTGTTTGTGTCATGGGATGATCAATTAGGTTATTTTCGTCCTCCCTAGGCTTATTCTTGTCCAATTAGGGTTTTTAACTAATCTTGTGCATCCAATAAGTTCATTTGTGTCATTGGATGATCAATTTGGTCATTTTCATCCTCCATAGGCTTATTCTTGTCCAATTAGGGTTTTTAACCAATCTTGTGCATCCAATAGGTGTGTTCGGGTCATTGGATGATCAATTAGGTCATTTTCGTCCTCCCTAGGCTTATTCTTTCCCAATTAGGGTTTTTAACCAATCTTGTGCATCCAATAAGTTGAGTTGTGTCATTGGATTAACATTTAGGTCATTTTCGTCCTCCCTAGGCTTATTCTTGTCCAATTAGGGTTTTTAACCAATCTTGTGCATCCAATAAGTTCATTTGTGTCATTGGATTAACATTTAGGTCATTTTCGTCCTCCCTAGGCATATTCTTGTCCAATTAGAGTTTTAGACCAATCTTGTGCATCCAATAGGTGTGTTTGTGTCATTGGCTTATCAATAAGGTTATTTTCGTCCTCCCTCGGCTTATTCTTGTCCAATTAGGGATTTTAACTAATCTTGTGCATCCAATAAGTTCATTTGTGTCATTGGATGATCAATTAGGTCATTTTCGTCCTCCCTAGGCATATTCTTGTCCAATTAGGGTTTTTAACCAATCTTGTGCATCCAATAGGTGTGTTTGTGTCATTGGATGATCAATTAGGTCATTTTCGTCCTCCCTAGGCATATTCTTGTCCAATTAGGGTTTTTAACCAATCTTGTGCATCCAATAAGTCCGTTTGTGTCATTGGATTAACATTTAGGTCATAATCGTCCTCCCTAGGCATATTCTTGTCCAATTAGGGTTTTTAACCAATCTTGTGCATCCAATAGGTGTGTTTGTGTCATTGGATGATCAATTAGGTCATTTTCGTCCTCCCTAGGCTTATTCTTGTCCAATTAGGGTTTTTAACCAATCTTGTGCATCCAATAAGTTGAGTTGTGTCATTGGATTAACATTTAGGTCATTTTCGTCCTCCATAGGGTTATTCTTGTCCAATTAGGGTTTTTAAGCAATCTTGTGCATCCAATAAGTTCATTTGTGTCATTGGACTAACATTAAGGTCATTTTCGTCCTCCCTAGGCATATTCTTGTCCAATTAGGGTTTTTAACCAATCTTGTGCATCCAATAGATGTGTTTGTGTCATTGGATGATCAATTAGGTCATTTTCGTCCTCCCTAGGCTTATTCTTGTCCAATTAGGGTTTTTAACCAATCTTGTGCATCCAATAACTTTGTTTGTGTCATTGAATTAATATTTAGGTCATTTTCGTCCTCCCTAGGCATATTCTTGTCCAATTAGGGTTTTTAACCAATCTTGTGCATCCGATAAGTTTGTTTGTGTCATTGAATTAATATTTAGGTCATTTTCGTCCTCCCTAGGCATATTCTTGTCCAATTAGGGTTTTTAACCAATCTTGTGCATCCAATAGGTGTGTTTGTGTCATTGGATGATCAATTAGGTCATTTTCGTCCTCCCTATGCTTATTCTTGTCCAATTAGGGTTTTTAACCAATCTTGTGCATCCAATAGGTGTGTTTGTGTCATTGGATGATCAATTAGGTCCTTTTCGTCCTCCCTAGGCATATTCTTGTCCAATTAGGGTTTTTAACCAATCTTGTCCATCCAATAAGTTGAGTTGTGTCATTGGATTAACATTTAGGTCATTTTCGTCCTCCTTAGGCTTATTCTTGTCCAATTAGGTTTTTTAACCAATCTTGTGCATCCAATAAGTTCATTTGTGTCATTGGATTAACATTTAGGTCATTTTCGTCCTGCCTAGGCATATTCTTGTCCACTTAGGGTTTTTAACCAATCTTGTGCATCCAATAGGTGTGTTTGTGTCATTGGATGATCAATTAGGTTATTTTCGTCCTCCCTAGGCTTATTCTTGTCCAATTAGGGTTTCTAACCAATCTTGTGCATCCAATAAGTTGAGTTGTGTCATTGGATTAACATTTAGGTCATTTTCGTCCTCCCTAGGCTTATTCTTCTCCAATTAGGGATTGTAACCAATCTTGTGCATCCAATAAGTTCATTTGTGTCATTGGATTAACATTTAGGTCATTTTCGTCCTCCCTAGGCATATTCTTGTCCAATTAGAGTTTTAGACCAATCTTGTGCATCCAATAGGTGTGTTTGTGTCATTGGATGATCAATTAGGTTATTTTCGTCCTCCCTAGGCTTATTCTTGTCCAATTAGTGTTTTTAACTAATCTTGTGCATCCAATAAGTTCATTTGTGTCATTGGATGATCAATTAGGTCATTTTCGTCCTCCCTAGGCATATTCTTGTCCAATTAGGGTTTTTAACCAATCTTGTGCATCCAATAGGTGTGTTAGTGTCATTGGATGATCAATTAGGTTATTTTCGTCGTCCCTAGGCTTATTCTTGTCCAATTAGGGTTTTTAACTAATCTTGTGCATCCAATAAGTTTATTTGTGTCATTGGATGATCAATTAGGTCATTTTCGTCCTCCCTAGGCATATTCTTGTCCAATTAGGGTTTTTAACCAATCTTGTCCATCCAATAGGTGTGTTTGTGTCATTGGATGATCAATTAGGTCATTTTCGTCCTCTCTAGGCTTATTCTTGTCCAATTAGGGTTTTTAACCAATCTTGTGCATCTAATAGGTGTGTTTGTGTCATTGGATGATCAATTAGGTCATTTTCGTCGTCCCTAGGCTTATTCTTGTCCAATTAGGGTTTTTAAACAATCTTGTGCATCCGATAAGTTTGTTTGTGTCATTGAATTAATATTTAGGTCATTTTCGTCCTCCCTAGGC